>KZ805439.1:7517-116342 GCA_003073855.1 Periconia macrospinosa
TTTTTTTGCAAACTCCCATCTCATTCTCATTCAGGGGGGTGGGGGAATGTTAATTCAGCGGCAGCGGCGGCGGCGGCGGCGGCCGTGGGGGAATGAATGGGTAATGTTTGTGAAAGGTTTTTTTTTCCATTTTTTTTTCTGGTGGGAAGTTTTTGAAAGTTTTGTGTCTGTGTGTGTTTGTGTGTGTGGGAATACACACACACAGAGAGAAGAAGAGATCAGAGGAGGTTGAAAGTTGCCAAGTTTTGAAAAAAAAAGGAAGTGAGTTGGTTAATGATACTACAATAAGCATTGCATTTGCATTACATTGCATTAATTAAAATAAGCGGCCTTTTTTCTATAATACTATACACTACTATACCACACACTACACACACCTACCAACCTACATGTACCTAACTAACCACCCGCCCACCCGCTCCCCCCTATGTAAAAAATTAATTAAATAACTAAGAAAATCGCAAAATCTTTATTCTATCATTCCATCTATTCCATCTATTCTTACCCCTACCCCTCCTACACCTACACCTTTACATTTCTTTTTTTCTTTTTTTCTTTAAAACCGGGAAATAAAAGTAGTACCTATAAAATTACATACATACATACATATAGTTATATTAGTTTCCTTTATGTAGCTATGTACATATTAAGGGAGAGAAAGTTAAATATAGATGTTATATATTTAAAAAAGGTAGGGGGAAGGTCTGATTTTTTTTAAGAGGGCGGAGAAAGGGTTTAGGTTTAGGGTTAAGGTAATAGCAATAATTTATAGTAAGGTAAGGTAAGGTAGAGGGAATATATAGGGGGGGGGGGTTGAAAGGATGATGGATGGATGGATGGAGGGTTAGGTTACATGCTGGAAAGGTAGAGAGAGGGGGGGAGGACGGGAAAAGAAGGGGTGTTTTGTGTTTTAAAAATAGGTACGTAGGTAGGTAGGTAGGTAGGTAGGTATGTTTTACATTATTTTTTTGTATGTATACATTTTTATTGTTAGGAAATGTAGAAATAGGAGAAGAGATATATAGGAATGAATGAGAGAGTTAAGTTACCTATATATATACCCAACTAACCAAAATCGCCTCCCCCCTCCAATCAAACAAAAACCCCCTCCCTTCCCCCTATTCAGGAATCCCAGCATCCACCCCCTCCACGCCCTTCCTCCACCTAAACCCCTCCCTAACATGCCCTCCCCCCTCCCCCCACTTGCCCTCCACCCCATAAAAATTCTCCCGATACGTGCCCCCTCGCCTCTCATACTCGTCCCAAAACAAACCGCGTTTCCTGAGTTCGGGAAGCAGGAGGTCGATGACGTCGACAAAGGTTCCCGGTTTGATGGCGTAGGCGATGTTGAAGCCGTCGACGTCTGCTTCGGCGACCCAGCGCTCGAGCTCGTCGGCGACGGAAACGGGGGTCCCGATGGCGGTCGCGCCGAGACCGCCCACCGAGATGTGCTTTGCCACGGTGCGTTTTGTCCATTTGGGGATGTTGGGCGTGGATTGGGACCATGCTTCTACGGCGGATCTGTGTGTGTGGAAGGTTACATAGGTTTGGGGGTGGGTGGTGAGGAAGTGAAGGGGGGGGGGGGGAAGGGGAAGTTACCTGATAGCGTTGGACTCGACATGTCTCAACTCCTCGTCGTCGCCATACACGTCCAAATCGATGCCCGTCCAGCCGCCAAACAGAGCCAGCGCGCCATCCGTGTCGCCGTACTGGACGTAATCCTCATATTTGGCCTGCGCCGCCTCTTCGGTCTCGGCGATGATGGGGCAGATAAGGGCCAGGAACTTGACGTCTTCACTGCGGCGGCCAAACTCGGTGGCGAGTTGACGGATCTCGGCCACGTTTTTCTTCACGACGCTAGGGCTGTGACCCGCGACGAAGATGGCCTCGGCGTGCTGCGCCGCGAAGGTTTTGCCTGCGCGCGAGGTTCCGGCTTGGAGGAGCAGAGGCGTGCGTTGGGGCGAGGGTTGGCAGATATGTGGGCCGGGGACCGTGTAGTACTTGCCCTTGTGGTTGATGGGACGCACGAGGGCTGGGTCGGTGTAGATGCCGCTCGTTTTGTCGAGGATGACGGCGTCGTCGCGCCACGAGGATTCGAAGAGCTTGTACATGACGCGCATGTACTCTTCGGCGATGGTGTAGCGCTCGTCGTGGGAGGGCTGCTCAGTATGGCCCAGGTTCCGTGCGGCACTGTCGAGGTACCCCGTTACGATGTTCCAGCCTAGACGCCCCTTGGTGAGGTGGTCGATGGTGCTTAGTCGCCTGGCAAGGTGGTATGGCTGCTCGTAGGTGGTTGCGACGGTCACGCCGAAGCCTATCTACTTTAGAGAAGTACTTCTTATATAGATGAAATTAGTAGAGGGGCTACCTAGGTTCTTGGTCACGGCGGCCATGGCTGGGACGACTGCTAAGGGCTCGTTGACGGGCCATTGGGCTCCGGATTTCACGGCTGGATCGAGGTTCTTGGGGCCTTTGTAGACGTCGTAGCCGCCGAGCACGTCGGCGATGAAGATGCCGTGGAATTTTGCGGCTTCGAGGAGCTTTGCGAGCTCGATCCAGTGGTCGACGGAGTTGACTGTGTTACGCGTGTGTCAGTTTAGATTCGGTAAATATTCAGCCATTGGATACACCATATCAAGCATCAACACTTCTGTGGGTGTGTTGTCTTATCAAGTCTAGCTTTTGTATCTGGGATACATATACGTACAATCTGCGGAGTGATCGTCTGGATGTTTCCAAAGACCAGGGGATTGATGCCCGGAACACATTTCGACGAAGGCATTGAGGATCAACTTCTTCTTCTTCACCGGACTATCGCCGTTCGTGTTTGTCGCCATTGTTCGCAGACAATTATGTTACAACAAAGTAACAGATTCAATGTCGAAATATGATGTTTGTAGAATTCCGATCGCAGTACCGATTACTCCAAAAAAGCAAAAGAACATCATTGCGAGGGGAGCAGAGCAGCTTAATTAATAACTCCTAAAAAAAACACACACACACAATGCCATAATACGGAGCCGATCCCCTCGGAGATCTCGTCATATCGTGGGGGACCTGATCATATGCAATTGGGTGTGTGTGTGTGGATAATGGAATACTACTGCATGCAGCAAGCACATCATTGCTACTGGCGCTAGTTAGCAAAGAGCTATGGTTGGGGTTTGGCGAGTACTCCATATATCTCTCCAGCACGACAAAACGCCCTAGGATGTTGCAATCGCGACCTCAACACCACCACAGTCCCTCTTATGACGGAGCCTCGCCCAATCAAGCCCATGCATCACGAAACGTACATATCCACTACTTACTCCGCGCGCACATGAATCCCCTAGTTAGGTACAGACCTACACAAACACACACATGCATGTTTTTTTTTTCTTATTCACTCTCCCCACCATTATCTGATGGTCCTTCAGGTTTCTAGCCCGGGGACCTTGCTCATCAGTAGGCATGATGCTAGGTTTTAGCAACACCCAAGTGCATGTTCGATCCACTGCACCCAAGTATCTCCCCGTAAACGACATTTCGCGGATCGATGGTGTGCTTTTTTGTCGCTTTTCAATACCCTCGCACCTGATTCGGTAGTTTTTGGGAAAGAAATGCAATCAAAACTTACATAAAAGATGGATTTGTCGTCTACTTTGGGGGGGTTTATTGGGGAGTTGCACAGTGCCAATTGTGCCCTATTGAAACGCAACAACAACCGAGCTGTGAGCAAAGAAAAGAAAAGAGAGAGACAGAGAGAAACATGGTGTCCGAATTGCTTGGTCGCGCTGATGCTACCGATGTGGTGGTCCAACCACCCCTTTCCCAGGCCGTGGGATACATCGTCGTGGTAGTCATCGGGCTCGTGATTGCCTTCGCCATGGTCTTCATCACAAAAGTGCTGAAACGAACCGTTGGAGAAGACAACAAGAAGACTGAAATGTAAATCCTTCGCTCCCCAGCCACCCCCCAAAAAAAAGTCCATTTCGAAACGGCACAAAAAAGTAACACGTTAACTCCAGGTTCATGACGGCCAACCGAAGCGTAAGTACAGGCCTAACCTCCTCCGCCGTGGTATCCTCCTGGCTCTGGTCGACCGCGATGCTCGGCTCGAGCTTCGTAGGCTACAACGACGGCGTCTCCGGGCCCTTCTGGTTCGCGGCCGGATGCTCCCCCATGATTGTCTTCTTCGCCGTCCTGGGCATTTCGTGCAAGCGCAAGGTCCCCGAAGCACACACCTTGCTCGAGATTGTGCGGATCCGGTACGGCACCGCCGCGCACATGGTCTACATGTTCCTGTGCCTGATGAACAACCTCTTCGCGGTCGCGAACATGCTGCTCGGTGCCAGCGCGGCGATTGCGGCCATGTCGGGCATGCATGTCATCGCTGCGACGTTCCTGCTCCCCGTTGGCGTGGCGTTGTATACGTTTGTGGGAGGGATCAAGGCTACGTTTTTGACGGATTACATCCACACGTTTGTTATCGTGCTCATCTTGTGCTACTTTAGTGTAAAAGCCTTCACTATCGACGAAGTCGGGTCGCTCTCCAACTTGTACGAATTGCTAAAGGCGGCTGGGGAGCGGCATCCGGTCCCTGGGAATGAGAAGGGGAGTTATCTGACCATGACTTCGAAGAGTGGTATGTTAAACCCTGGGTACAGACTTTTCTGTTATCGAGACACCATGTGGAGTGGCGTATTGAGACACTTACTATGTACTGAAACCACCCTGGTTGCATGAAGCTAACTTTGTACCCGCGATATAGGCATCCTTTTTGGCATCCTCCACATCGCGGCCAACTTCGGCTTGGTCATCATGGACACGAGTTTCTTCATAAAGGCCTTCTCGGCGAGTCCCAAGGCCGTCGTTCCGGGCTACGTCGTGGGCGGCATCGCGTACTTTGCGATCCCGTGGTGCATGGGCACATTGGCTAGCAGCGTCGTGTTGGGACTGGAGAACAATCCCATATTCCCGACCTACCCAAGGGTGAGTGAGCCCGTGTCGTTCAAAACGAAGAAAAAGAAATCAAAATTTCAAGACTAAAAAAAAACTAACATCTTCTAAAAGCGAATGACAGAAGCCGAAGTCTCAGGAGGCCTCGTGCTCCCTTACTTCGCTATAACGATAGCTGGGAAAGGCGGTGCCGCCGGTATCTTGCTAATAACCTTCATGGCAGTGACTTCGACGCTCTCGGCGCAAGTCATCGCCGTATCCTCCATCATCTCCTTCGACATGGTAAGCTTTACCCCCTTACATGCACCCACAAAACGTGCTTGCATAACCAACCACCCTAGTACCGCACATACTTCAACCGCGACGCCTCCGACTCGGACGTAATCCGGTGGTCACACTACGGGGTCATCTTCTTCGCCGTCTTCGCATCCGCCTTCTCCACCGTGCTGCACTACGTCGGCGTCGACCTCGGCTGGACGCTCTACATGCTGGGCGTCATCACGTGCCCGGGCATCTTCCCGACAACCTTCACCATCCTGTGGCGCAAGCAGTCCAAAGCCGCCGCCATCGTGGCGCCGCTGCTCGGCATGGCCACCGGCATCGCCGTCTGGCTCGGCACCGCGTACGCGCTGTACGACGGAACCGTCTCGATTGCGACCACGGGCGCCATCGTCCCGTGTGTCTGGGGCACCGTCGCCAGCGCCGTCTCCCCGCTCCCGTATACAATCCTCATCACGTTGCTCAAACCGGAAAACTTCGACTGGGCTGAGTTTAGGAAGGAGAGGTTGGCGTTTGGGGGGAGTAGTGTGTCAGTGTCGGTAGTTCACGACGATGAAGCGTCTTCGAGTTCAATCGACGCCGCCACCACTGCTACCACCACCAACAATAACAACGACGACGACAACCCACCACCCCACACCAACGCCACGACGCTCAAGCGCTGGGGCCGCATCGCCGCCATCTGGGCCGTCGCCACCTTCCTCGGACACTGGGTCCTGTGGCCCCTCCCCATGTACGCGAGCAAGTACGTCTTCGGGCCCAACTTCTTCGCGGCGTGGGTCGTTGTCGCGGTCGTGTGGCTTTGGGGGACGTTGTTCGTCGTTGGGTTTTACCCCGTTATCGATGGACAGGGTCAGATTTTGGAGGTTTGGAGGGCGGTGAGGAGGGCGAGGGGGTATGATAAGGGAGGGAAGAGGGGGGATAGTAGTGCGAGTGGGGAGAGGGGGGAGGTGGAAGGGGAGGGGATGGGGGTGTTTGGGGACAAGGTTTGATTTGAGGGGGAGGGGGGAGATGGTGGCAGTTGATTGACTGATATTAATTGTATAAAGGGGAGAGGATAAGGGCAGGTTATGTATAAGATATCTAGGTAGGTAGGCATGGCATGGGGGTATATTGCAAAAACAAAGCCTTTCTTTAACTTCAAACCCACTTACCCCGTAAACTCTCCTCACTATGTACTCCCCAAACAAAACTCAACATACCTACGCCCTCCGCTCATCCAAGGCATTCCTCGCCTCAGCCGCGGCAACCGCATCGTCCCAACTAGTCCGATAAATAAACACGGCCTCGATCCCCGCGACAAAACCCAACGCAATCGCAGGCCCGCTCCACAACCCAAACAACCCCCAGCCAGCGCCGAAGCCCATGCCAAACGAAATCGGGATGCCCACGACGTAGTACGCAAAGAGGCCGACGTACCCGCCGACCTCCTGGCGTCCAAGGCCGCGCAGGATGCCGTTGCAGTTTGCGGCGAGAGCGTCGAAGAGCTGGAAAGCGGCGCAGAGGGGGAGCAGGCGCGAGACGAGGTCGATGACTTCGGCGTCGGGCGTGAAGAGGCGCGGGATGTGGGTGCGCAGCAGCGAGAGGAGGAGCAGGTTGAAGATGCCGACGAGGATGGAGGCGCAGAGGGCGACTTTGGCCGCGGTTTTGGCGGGCAGCGCGAGCGTTGCCCCGATTAGGTTCGCGATTCGTGTCGAAGCTGCTACCGACATGGGGAAGGGGATTTGGAAGGTGATGCCTGTGATGGAGCCAAGCACGCTTTGCGCGGCGAGTTGGGTGGGCCCCAGCCAGCTGCTGGATAGGGTGAGGATTTCGAAGGCGAGGAATTCGGCGAGGACCATGACCTGTATTGCGAAGAGGGCAGAGTTAGTTTACGTTTCAAGCATGGGGCTTCGGTATATTGTTGGGGGTCCGTGATGATAGATGAGGGTGTACACGGGGTTTTGACTTACGAGGCCTGGAAGGGAGAGTTTGATCATTGGAGTCCAGTTGCGGAGAGCTCGACGTTCGAAGCCGCCCCAGCATTGGTAGCCGTCTACAAAGCGTACGTAAAGGAAGAGGAGGAGCGGCATGATGTTTTCGGTGATGGCGACGGCGATGGGGGCTCCGATGAAACCCCATTCCAGGCGCCACACGAAGATGTAGTGCATGAGCGCGTTGAGGGGCGCGCAGATGAGGAGCACGTACATGTTTGCCTTGAAGAGGCCTTGCGCTTGGAGGTAGCGTTTTCCGCTTTCAAAGGCCGCGTAACCTGGAGCACCTGCGATGAGGATTCGTAGGTATAGACCGGCGAGACGCGCCGTTTCCTTCTCAGGGACGATATGGGAGAGGATGTGCGGGCCGAGTGCCCATATGGTAGCAATTGGGATGGTTATGAGCCAGAGGAAGTAGAGCATGCGCTGCAGTT
This sequence comes from Periconia macrospinosa, assembly GCA_003073855.1. Lineage (NCBI taxonomy): Eukaryota > Fungi > Ascomycota > Dothideomycetes > Pleosporales > Periconiaceae > Periconia > Periconia macrospinosa. The sequence goes on from KZ805439.1 coordinate 15,145, forward strand.
GAAGGCCGACCAGGTGGGGACGGCCTGATCCATATGCCTGGGCACAGAGTGTATCGAGGGAGGTTGCAAGTCCTTGATATACGGCATAACCTGTTATGGAAGCGGTCATACTCGCCAAACTCACAGCGCCGAGCTCGATTTTGCCAATATGGCCAACCGTGAAGATACTCGCCACTGGTAGCGAGTATTGCAGCAGGAAGGTGAGAATGAGCGGCCCCGAAGATTTGACCAGCACCTTCGTCTCTCGCTGCCAGGTGGTTGTAATCTTCCCCGCAGCTACAGCCTCTCCCCACTTTTGGTTGATCGTCCTCGGCGTATCGAGACCTCCATAGGGTAGTTCCGGGTTTCCTAACAAAGCGGATCGCTCAGATGGCTGGCTACGCTGGGCTTCCTCATCCGTGTTTGCACTTTTTGCCCTCGTCAACGATGGGAAAGAGAGTCTGCTGCTCAAGCCTCGAGAGGGCATCCCTTCACTACCCCTTCGAGGATGCTTTGGAGGGAGAAGATGATTGTCTCGAAGGAGGCTCCGCTCTTCCTCGCGCACAGCTTCCTGTTCTTGCTTTGAAAGGTAACTATGCTTTTTTGCGTCGGGAAAATGATTTTGCGACGGCAAACTCGAGGCAAATATAGCAGTCGATCTGGCTCCAGGATTTACAAAAGAAGGCCTACGGTAGCTATTTATCATGGAATATTGGCGGACGGTGGACGAGCCATCTGATTCGGACTCGGAATCTGACGGTTCTTCTAGTGGGGAACCGTCTTCTTCATAGTCTTGTGCAATTGCTTGTTCTGCAATGGGGAGCGACGAAGAGAGATGTTCCATTTGCGAAGTAATATCTCCTATAGCGCTGCCATGCGCATCTGACGAAGGATGCGAAGTCATGTTTGTCGTGGGTGAGATGGGTGTGGGGTAGGCGTAAGAGGCGGTGAAGGCGCCAAACAGGTACGTATTCGAGAGGGTTCCAGCAGGCCCGGGTTGATACTTTGAGGGTCACGTCGAGTCTATGTATGTGCAGAAACAGAAGCCTTTTGGATGCCGAAGCTTAGGTCGGGAAAGTCTTAGGGTCGGGAAAGTTTGTCTCTGTAAGTTCAGGTGCAGTGGTTCCCTGCAAATTTACGTGACGCCTAGCTGAATCGGTTAAGTTCAGCCCCGCCCTTTTCTTGACGTCGCCCTTCTGTAAGCCAGTGAACACCTTCCAAAGTGACTCAGGCGTGCATGCCATGTTCTATTGATGTTGCGAAAGTTCTGCGTTGTGGATACCGCAGACATGGGTTAGTCACGCACAATGGTCGATGCCGCAACATCACTCACACTCGTGCATGAATAATCATCATCAAATTGTACGCGAAGGTTGTAGCTACCTACCTCTCATTACCCAAGAGAGGAGTTTGCTCGCTCCCCTCATCCCCAGCTGGATGGCTGATGCCATTGCCGTTTCCGACGTGGCCATTACTGGCCTTTGCGATTTTTCTATCCCTCCACACAAACCATAGACACATGGTTAGCAAGCAACCTTGCAAAGCTCCCGTCAAGATGAAGATGCCCCAAGCACTCCAACCGGCGGGCCCCAACCTCACCGCCAAACTGGCAGCGAACAAAGCGCTCCCCGGCGTTTGAAGGCACATCATTGGGATGGACAAACTACCAACTTCCTGTAGCCTCCATGTGGTCAAAATTTGCGGTATATACTGGACCGTGGCAAACGCGGAGCCCAAAAGCCCGAGAAAATTGGCCCAGCTGCGAATATGATCGGGGGCGCCATAGACAAAGATGACGGATCCAAAGAGGACAAAGACGAAAAAGGTCATGGATAGTGTTAGGACCATTATTGCTTCTTTCCATGTCGGTGCGGAGGCATCATGCTGCCCTGATTCGGTATCATCGGAGTCGGAGGGATGGGGAAAGAAGATGAGGAAGAGGAGTTTGCTGTTTTCGGTGCATATCGAGTCAGCAATGGGATAAAAAGAACTTGGAGCTACAGGTATGGCTCACATCATGAAAAAACAACTCCACTGCACACCGATCTGTGCTATCCCAAGTAGAGCAGCAGCGCAGGGAAATCCGCCTATCTCTCTACAGCAGCCCATGTCGCGCGTGCTCTCGGGCAGCGTCAGGATGTTTGCGATGCTTGCCGTGCCCGAAACGGTACCTAGTAGAACAAACATGGGACTCAGACCGCGGGAAGAGCGTCTTGATATGATCTTGTAATGCTGCGGAAGATACGAGACGAGGATGCCGACGAGGATGAAGCTACACATAGAAGAGGGAAAGTTAGCTACGTACACCGTCTACGATTGCATTGATTTGATATTGAGGGATGACTTACACAGATACGGCAAAGTTAGCCATGTCTGGGTGTGCCAGCTCCTGGCACCTATCGGTAGCGTACATGATGAATGGAGGTTGGAGGTGAATTAGTAGAAGCTGATGAAGCAGCTGCGTGCCTAAAGAACGAGTGGCGTGAATCTATCTATTAGATGGAGACATATGGACGAGTGCAAAGGGAAAGATGGCAAGGAGAACTTTTGAAGTATGCAAGGATGGATGCATGTGAGCGCGACGCGAGTTCAATGTCGAGACGTGATGACTTGTTGGCACATGACGTTACTCATCAGGTAGGTACATGTGTAGGAATAGAGAGGCAGGTTTAGCCGAGTGCAACGCGTCTTCCTTTCCAGCCGGCGTGCCTCGGCTCAACTGCAACGTTAAACATTGCATTTCCTTAGGAAACACACTGCACCATCCACATTGATGATCTTCTCATCTTAACCACTCATCAATCCAAAGGTGTAGTGCTACACGACTAACGAATCACCCATGAAGGACACGATACGATAATTCAAAGCACCTACCGCCGCAACGCCGCCCTCACCTCCGCCATGGAATACCTTCCCACCTTGCAACACGGCATAGACGACCTCAAACCATCACTCTTCGAGCTCCTCTCCGAACAGCAACTTGCTGCCCTTCTCCCGCCTTCGCTCCGCTACCTCCTTGCCGTTTCTACACATCGATACCCGCGGTACCTGTTACCCATACTCAATTCCTTCGATGAAGCCTATGCGCTGGTTATGCTTCTGGTGGAGCGCCATTTCCTGAAAACATATGGCGGATCTTTTACAGAAAACTTCTATGGCCTCAAGCGGGCCCGAGTTCTACGGGTGAGGGGAGGAGAAGTGCCGCGCGCTCAATTGGGCGCGAGCGAGAGTGTGAGAGAGGCTGTCAAGCTAGGAAGGGGGGATATATGGCGCAATCTGGCTGTACTGGTTGGCCTGCCCTGGCTGAAAAGGAAACTGGACGAGAGCTACGACATTCATGCTGCGCACACCAACATTCTGGGCCCCGCATACAACCGAAACGCAGACACATTGCGCCCAGGCGCAACCATCAAGGAGAGGCTGATGTTCTATTACAAGTGGTTTTTGCGGAATGTTTACCCCAGTGTGAATGCTGCATATTATTTTTCATTGCTAGTCTTCAACATGGCCTACCTGTTCGACGGCTCCAAGTACAGCTCGCCGTTCCTCTGGCTTATAGGCACCCGGATACGGAGGTTGGGTGATGTCGACTACAAAGCTATCGAGATGGCGACCCAGCCGGCAAAGGTTGCCCCAGCGAGACCAGGGGAGGGAGGCTCTATCTTCACACCAAGAAACATGGCTCGCAGTATCAGGCCACGGCTATTGAGTTCGCTCCGGATACTTTTGCCTACAAGCATATTCGCCCTCAAGTTCCTCGAGTGGTGGTATGCTTCGGATTTCGCCCGCCAGCTGTCGCGGAAAGCAGCCGAGAATATTGAATTGCCTCCGCCGGTGCTCCCCAGCTTGCCCAACTCCAATAAGCAGACGATCGAAAAGATGACGGCTGGAGAGAAAAACCAAGCACCGCCGGTTTCTCAAGACAAATCAAAACCGACGGACCCACCCATAGCCTCATCCAGCTTGCTGCCCATCCTCACCGTGCCTATTCCATCAGAATCTCATTTGTGCCCAATCTGTAACACTCCCATCACCACACCAACGGCATCACCGACGGGTTTTGTATACTGCTACAAATGCATACATCAGTGGGTGGAGGGGTCGCACGAGCGGCAGGTGGCGTTTATGGAGGGAGCTGCTGGATTCAAAGCGCAAGATGATGAAGACGAAGACGAAGGATGGAGTCACGAGGAAGGCAGCCGGGAAGGTCGATGGGAGAGTGGTAAAGGGAGGGACGCTGTGACAGGAAGACGAATACTGGGCGGCACGGAAGCTTTACGACGTGTGGTTGTGTAATACCGAGTCTGAATCACATAGGACTTGCACGATACGAATCGTCTTTCCACATGCCACATACCAAGAGCTATCCCCGCCATTTCGAACACGACTTGCGAGATGGGAAAGGAGCTATGAATGGGTCAAAAAATCATGGTGGCCATCCGAGGCGGTGCTATCAAGACCCGAGTCAGAATGAATGACGCGCAAACAACATGGTGTGGAAATTGACATGTCGGACGTTGAGAAAAAGACATGCAGCCAACAGCGGCGAAACGGTTAGCGCGCATGTGGCGTGCGTGGGTTTCCGTCCCGGTATTCGGATATACGGATGGAGATGGAACAAATCAACAGGAAAAGGCACCACAGGTCGCCGCAGGGTCCAAAGCGATTGTGTAAGGCAGCAGAAGGACAGAGAGATAGGGGACCGATAGACAAGCCCTTACATGATTCAATCGCCTCTTGTTTCCCCTGCGGTTACCACGCGCAACCACTGTACATAGTAAGCAAAGCATCCCGCCTAGCACTTATAATAAAATCTCACCAATCACCACCCGCCTTGGCAGGATCTAGCCGTTTAGAGCTCCCAGTCTAGGATTCCCTTATCATGCCCAAGAACCCTTTTTCGTGCGAACACGAACCACCACTATACCGAACCGTCTACTCGGTACCTGCTGCGCTGCACCTTGGGTTGGCCAGCCGCCAGGTGCATGTGCAAGCGCGCGTCCATGTGGCATTTTTTTTTATATACTTGTTTTTTTCTGGACGTCAAAACGTGCAACATGTACCTCTACTGACTCACCAATCTTCCGAATTGTGCAGTGTCAGCAATCCAAACGATCAATCGATGCATGTCTAAAGTTTAATGATAAGAATCCTCGGCTTTGGTCGCGAAACCGGGAAACCAATCCGTCATGGTGAACTTCCTTATCAGGGCGCCAAGTCGGCGCGGTACATGCAGTGGGATATTTGCGTGCCAACCGCCTGGGCAGTTGTACATAATCGAACAATCAGACCTCAGAGTCAGGCCCCTTCCGTGCCAATTCATCTCTCGCATGCCCATGTCGCAATTGATAACTCGGGCGAGCTAATCTGGGGATCCTATATAGAGCTCCGTGGTACCCCGGCACATTACGATACTTGCACGCCAGGTCCGGGTGTAACTCTTTTGTTTCCTGACTTGAAGCAAACATCATGTCGACCACCGAACTCACTCCCGTACGTACACTCCTCAGAAATTGGCATCATGGATAGCTTGAGACCAGCTAAACATCTACACTTACCCATATTCATGCTGACTGTTTCTCAAAGCCCGAGTTTGACCCTGCCAACCCCCGAGGCGGCAACACTCTGGAAGGAGATGTCAACGCCCAGTATGCTGGATTCGAGTTCCATTATGTCTACCTGTTGGTTTGCTGCTTCCTCGTCTGGATGATCATCCCGGGTGTCGGATTCCTCTACAGTGGTCTGGCGCGTCGCAAGTCGTCGCTTTCGCTCTTGTTCCAATCTTTTGCGGTTGCCGGTGTGTAAGTACAACGAACATGCACCTCAAAATGGTAACAAGTATTGACCATCCCAGCGTCTGCTTCCAATGGATGTTCTGGGGCTACTCCCTCGCATACTCCCGCTCCGCCGGCCCCTTCATCGGTGACCTGGCCTTGTTCGGACTGAAGAACGTCATTGCTGCTCCTTCGCCTGGTTCCCCCCTCCTCCCCGAGATCATCTTCTGCCTGTACCAGATGCTGTTCTGCATCGTCACGGTGGTCCTCGTCATCGGTGGCAGCTTCGAGCGCGGCCGCATCTTGCCCTCAATGGTCTTTGCCTTCTGCTGGGCCACCATCGTCTACTGCCCTCTCGCCTGCTGGACCTGGAACTCCAATGGCTGGCTGTACAACCTCCCCTCCCTCGACTTTGCCGGTGGTGGCCCTGTCCACATTGCTTCCGGATGGTAAGCCACTCTCAGTCCATCTCCCCCCCCCCCGTTCCTCCACCTTTCACACTATCCCTCTCCAAAACATCCCAAACTAACAACCCACCCCCCAGGTCCGCCCTCGCATACGCCTTCGTCCTCGGCAAGCGCGCCCACAAAGGCGACCACATCCACGGCAAGCCCCACAACACGACCCTCATCTTCATCGGCACGTGTTTCATCTGGTTCGGGTGGTTCGGCTTCAACGGCGGGTCCGCGCTCAACGCCTCGATCCGCTCCGCCATGGCCGTCTTCAACACCAACACGGCCGCCTGCTTCGGCATCCTCGGCTACGTCCTCGTCGACTACATCCGCAGCCGCGGGCGCTTCTCCCTCGTCGGCGCCTGCTCCGGCGCCATCGCCGGCCTCGTCGGCATCACGCCCGCCGCGGGCTTCGTCTCCGTCTGGATCGCGGCCCTCATCGGGTTCCTCACGGGCGCCGTCTGCGGCGCCGTCAAGGACATCGACCGCTGGATCCGCATCGACGAGGGCATGGACGTCTTCAAACTCCACGGCATCGGCGGCATGACGGGCTCCTTCCTCACGGGCATCTTCGCGCAGGGCTGGGTATCCGCCCTCGACGGCGCCTCCAACTACCAAGGCGCCCTCGACGGCGTCGGCGTCCAGGTCGGTCGCCAACTCGCCGAAATCTGCGCCATCTCCGCCTACAGCTTCGTCGTCACGTGCATCCTCTTGTACGCGCTCAAGTTCATCCCCTTTATGCATCTGAGGGTTTCCGAGGAGGCAGAGATGCAGGGCTTGGATATGGATCAGTTCTTCGATGAACAGATTGGTGATTGGAGTATGTTTGAGCAGCATCATGCTCAGCACCTTAATGGCGTTACCGCTCCGCACTCGGAGCCCCAGAGCGTCAGTGCTGTTGAGGAGGGGAAGAAGGCGTAGATTTAAGATGGGGTAGGAATTCACGCTCGAGTGTGTGTGTGTGTGTGTGTGTGTGTGTGCGTGCGTGGTGTTGTTTTGAAAAGACGTTTTGGCCACCGTCGTTCGACTATTTACTACTTTACTACTTGTTACCTTATCATCATATATAATATATATAAAATTGGTTGGTTGGGGGCTTTGACCTCCCCACCTTTCAGTTACTATATCCTTATTCGCCCCCCCCCCCCCCCTTTTTTTTTTACACTAACAATCTCCTTAATTCATTATTCTTCTTCTATCTATACAAAAGTGTGTCTGTCTCTTCTATCTTTCCTTTTCTTTTCTTTTTTTTTTTTTAAAAAAAAAACGGCTTTTATCAAGATGAGTTACGCTAATTATCATCATCTTTACTTTTCAGATTTAATCCCCCCCCCCTTCCCCCTTCCCTTCCCCCCTACATACATACATGTATGACCAACCCCCCAACACCCCTTTAACTAAAGTAATAAGTTACATAGTTAAAAAGAGGGATAGAAGAGAGAGATAGTGATATGTATATTGCTTTTTACGTATGTCTGTTTTAAAGGTTTTTTAAGACTGGTGTTGGCGCAGAACGAACGAACGAACAAGCGTGTGGTTTTAGGTAATTATTGGTGCGTTTCATAAAGAAGGGGGCCACCCCAGATGTCAAAAACGCGTCAAAAAATCAGCCTCACTTGCCCAATTCTACTGTATGTATTTTATTAGTAAATTTCGTAATTAGATGTCATAACGTTATTAATTCTAAATACTTTTTTATATGTGATGATTAGTGCTACATATATAAGGCTTTTTCTATGTATTTTGGCTAAGAAATCATCTAATTTATAAAAAATTCACTAAAAAAAAACCCTGTATGAATCCTAGCAAGATTTGTAGTAAAATAAGCTGTAATTTAGCCTTAAAATTTATATATATTAAACTAGAGGGAAAGGTTGTATAGTAGAAGGTAGTGGGGGCAAGAGCAGGGGATATATATTAGAAAATCCATGACGTAGCTTAGATTTAGTGTACTAAAGCGTAGATGTATTGTATTCCAAAATCAAGTAAATTTAGCCCGTAATTTTATGTATTTTGGAATCCATTGCACTGTATTCAGGACTTTCCTAATCAGGTAATGGGATGATTTTTTAAGCGTTTTTGACACCTGGGTTGGCCCCCTTGTTATTGAAAACTATAATAATGCTAACTAACGAACTAACCTAGAGAGAGAGAAAAATTACTGTTTCTTTTTTTTTGGGGGTTTAGGGTGTGATAAGGAATGAAGATTGGGTTGGAGGTTGCAGGGTTCTTTTCTGTATGTTTCTATGTCTGTCTCTGTGTGTGTTTGTTTGTGTGTGTGTGTATGTATGAGAGATTTACGTAGAAGGGGAAGGGGCAGGGGAAGGGGAAGGAAACGGTTGACGTTATTCGTTATTGTAATGTGATGTATTGTATTATAGTGGGTGGATTTTTGTATCTGATTTGTGTGGAGTAAAGAGTAGACGGTTGATTGGGGGGGGGGGGAAAGGATGGGGATGAGGGGTGCCGGGGGGAGAGGGGGGAAGTGGATGAACAAACTTAAATTAATGAACATTGTACTAGGTACAAATTAAAAAAAAAACACAGTTTGTATTTGTATTCCCGTGATATTACGTACCAGTGGATGATGGATGGTGAATTAGAGATACCACGCGTGCGTCATCCAAGGGAAATTCATGGAGGGAGGGTTGGGTATTAATGAAAAGATGAAGAGGTAGAATTAAACCATCCTCCACTGGAGATTGATACATTTGCAAAGTGGATGAATAAACAAAAACCAACAAACACCACAAATAGAAAATCCGCACAGCAGCCGTGTCCCCGCGATATATATCCTCGGATCTTGGGTTGGTGAAATTAGAGATACCACGCGTCCAAGGGATGTACTAGTGGGAAAGATACATGAGTGGAGGGGGATTGATGAAAGAACAAAAGACGAAAAACAAAGGAAAAAGAAGGAAAGTATAGGTCCACATTGGTATTTTTAACAGTCTCCTACCGCCCTTTTGGAGAAGGGGGGTTGGGAGGAGGGGGTATCAAGTCCATGGATGTATTTTTTTTTCCTTCCGAAAAACCCTGACACCGGATAATGCATTATAAAAGTTAGAAGGAAAGGAAATGTGGGGGGGAGGGTAGATGGGTGGTTTTTGTGTTTTAAAGCCCAGGGTTTCGGATAATGGTGATGTTCCAAATTATTTGAGTATAGGGTATTTCGTTGACCTTTTGCACAAGAGACGGGTTTCGGACAACAGAGACAGACCAGGTGCTACTGCCATTCAAAGATTGGAAACTTGGTTCATCTCTTTGTCGCCAATGGGAATGAGCGTTGAAGTATCATCTCTTAGAGCGGAGTTTGTAGATCGATGGGAGCCTAGCTAGTTCTCATCGCTGGGCGGGGTGATAGGGCTCCCTTCGTCTTCTTCTCCGTCCTTGGACTCCTGGGACCTCGAAGGGACACCTGCGTTATCGTGGCCCTGATGAGGTTTTTCATGCTGTGTGGAGGCCTTGCTTGAAGGTGGAGTGATAAGCGTACCTTTTGAGCGGTCATCTTTGCGCATTGACAAGACTGAGTACTCTGGCCGCTTTTGTAGCTTGGTGCTATCATCCGTCGGTCCCTCTCCCTCTTGATTGTCCTTGGGGTCGTGTTTGTGGTAGTTCTCTCCGTTGATTGCAGTGCTGTGTAGGCGCTGGGATACCGCCGTCGCCTCCGGGTGCCTCTTAAAAATTCCATCCGGGGTTCGTACTGCACGAGCCAACTCCGCAGGCTGCTGAAGAATATGAGTGAGATTGAACTCTTTTCCCTCTGCAAGGTCCTCGAATCGCTCGGCGATCTTGGCGTAATAGATTCGTGTATCGGGGTTTTGTGGAAGGAACCCCCATGATAGATTGTCCAATCGGTAGGTTTTCTTCTGCCTCTTCTGCTTCCTCTTTCCTGATGTATGTCGAAAAACAAGTCTGCAGAAAATGTAGATGCCGTCCCGCTTGCCCTCTGGAGTTAACTTGACAACGGCAGCAAACTTTGTGTCAGTCCATTGAGGAGCCCCTTGGGATTGCTCGAACTCCGTGATTGTATCAGGTGAATAGCTGCTGAACTGGAGAGATCCAAGCTGATAGAACACGAATGCATGGTGCCCCTCATCACTCGCCACACCTGTCTCGTTCGACTTTGCAAACCCAGCAGGCGCGACAGCGTGTACACTCGACCGAATGTAAGGTGTACTGTTCACCATTGGAAGTATGTGAGGATCGACTGCCAAAAAACCACGAGGAAGGAGGTGGCTGCCATCGCTCAATGTGGTCGACTTGTTTACCAGAGGTACATCGCTGATTAGCAATTCACTAGTGGTTTCTAGGCGGTACATGAGGCCCTTGAAAGTACCAAGTGGGATGTATCGCTTAAAGGACATATTGAGAGCGCGGTTGAGCTTCTGTATCTGTTCGTCATCCCGAAAATCCGTTCCTTCGATTAGGTTTTTATACTCCGCGGCAAGAGGAATCGATGGGCGAAGTTCATTTGGATCGGGTCTGAAGAGCTCCCAAGCCGCAAATTCAATTCGTTCAGCCTGATTAGGCAACATTTCTAGCATGATTTCGTTGTATGCGTCCCTTGACGGCTCAGCTAGTGCTTCCTTCCGCTTCTCGATTGTATTGAGGATCGCCTCCCACTCTGCGTCAGAGCGAGTTGGCTCCATGCTGGCGGTGCCACTTAATCTCTGTTGACAAAAGGTTGATGTGGGCAGAATTTCAAGCAGGGACAAGTTGGTGTTATTGATTGAATGTGGCAGTGCGCCAAATATATAAGGGTTGTAGTTCTTGAGCTGTGAATCTATGTCTTGGCATTCTACCCCAACCAGGCGACAGAAGAGTCATACCCTCAGGTGCCACTACCACCCAATCAGTGACTGTGAATGTGGAATGACACACAAGGTATCGATATATGATGTCATTCGAAAAACGAGACATAAGTCACATGAAGTCTGGTCGAATCTATTCCCTACACATGCACGTATGGCGACAAATCAAAAAAGGGAAGGGCATAGTCGGCAGCTATATCTATCATACAACATATGGTCTACATGATAATTATTTTCTTGTGTGTGTGTGTGTATGTGTGTATTTAGATGGGTGATAAATAGGTCAGTGGTCACACTCGTTATTACACGTACCCTGCCTTCCTTCCTAGTCAAAATAAGTAAGGCAAAACAGGTAGACAGGTAGACAGGCAGGCAGGTAGCACGTTCGCTCTAAAATTCATGATAACGGGGTAAAGGCAAGTATTAGGTTTTGATATTTTTTTTAGGACAGAGTTATTGTTTTTTAGGGTGCATTGTGTGGTATATTGTACCCTCTAAACATACATGCAAGCCCAAACACCCTGACCCAATCCAACTAAAAACTCAAAGGGAAAAGAAAACACAGAGAGAGAACGCCAATTATTCCATGTGTAGGGTATCAATACTGTCACACACTCTCTCCCTGTCAACCAAATAAAGCAAACAAACAAATGTACCTTCACGCCCATACAGTACCACCCTCTACAAGATATAAAACCAATCGGTATCTATCTCCAGAGCCTCCGACCATGAATAGCGGAGATACACAGAGGGTAGGTCGGGCACTCGGTTTCGTTTATTGGCTTGGAGATAAAAGACAAATGAAAAACCACTCATACACCCTGGTACATGTACATGTACAGTCTACCATCGGTTTTTTGATAACTTTTTGATAAAACAACACCGGGTGGTGGTGGTGATGATGATGAATTGTGGAAAGGATAGAGAAAGGGAGGGGGTGTGAGGGAAAGATTTGTGCTAAGAGCCTAGGGTTCGAGAGGAGACCTAGTGGTAATCCTTTTCACTACTCGGTGGAGGAGAGATTGGCGGGTCCTCCCCTTCTTTCTGCTCGCCCTTGTGCTTGCGGGACCGCGGACGGCTCCCTGCATCATTTTTACCCTTGCGATGCTTTTTGTTTGGTGGGGACTTATCGCTCGAGGGCGGGCTAACGGGTTGGCTTCCAGCCTGAGCGTTGTTCCGCGTGGGGGAGTCTGGGAGGGGTTCGTCTTTGTGCCGCTTTTCTCGTTCAACTTTGGTCTTCTTGGATCGCTTCTTACGCTGTTTCTTGCCCACTCGCTCAGCTTTGGATTTTGCGGAATCTGCTTGCGCTTTGCGCTCTTGGTCCAATTTTTCCTGGGCTTTCTTGTGAAGTCGCTGAGATTGTTTTGCCGCTTTCGGGTCTTCCATGAAGATTCCGTTTGGGGTTCTGACCACCCGCGTCAACTCCGCAGCCCGTTGGTGGATATGAGTAAGAGAGAATTCTTTTCCTTCTGCAAGGTCCTCGAACCGATCGGCGATCTTTGCATAGAATATCTGGGTATCGGGATTTTTTGGTAGGTAGCCCCACGAATAGTTGGTTCGCGTATACGTATAGCGAGAGCGCTCACCATCGCAAGGATCGACGTAGAGAAAGTTGAGGCAAAAGACGATATAGACGCCGTCACGGATACCTTCTGGGGTTAATCTGAGGACTACCGCAAACTTTGAGTCAATCCATCCATCGTGGGTGTAACGCCGATTCTCCAACTCTTCCAGAGGGCATTCGGTATACTCGAGATATCCAAGCTGGAAGAATACGAAGCCGTCGTTCTCTTCGGATCGCAATGCAGATACGGCGTTTGATTCGGTTGGGCTTGTATCCTCCCTTCCAGAGCGAGGATAATGTGAAGGCCTGACCAAAGGGACGATATGGGGATTCATCGCTAAGAATGAATCACTAAGAACCTGACTGCCATCGCGTTTCCAATATGACTTGTATTTTGTCGGCAAGTCGCTGATTAGTACACCGGTGCCGGGTATCAAACGATATGAAATTCCCATGAGAGTGCCTAACGGTATGTATTGTGCATAGCCGTTATTTAGCAAGCTGGTTAGCTCATAGATTTGGTCATCGTCTCGAAAGTCCCGGGTTTGGATCTTTTCTTGGTACGTCTCGAGAGGCGGAACCTCTATCGCAGGTCGTTTTGGACGCTTTTCGAGCAGGTGGAAAGTGTAGTCCCAACGCTCCTCTGAGTCCATTTGAGAAGTGTACGGTTTCAGACGTTCACGCCGCTCCTCTTCTGTCTTGTAATCCCGATTTGCAAGCTCTTGCTCTAGGAATTTGTCGAGTGCTTCCCAGCGTGCTTCACGGGGGGTTGCCTCCATGCTGACGGTGCGGCTAATTTGACCGCCGAAGAGAATAGTGGTGGTTGTGGGTGAGAGGTAGGTGGTAAGGCGTGACTATAAATACTGTGGGTGGTTGTGGTTCGGAACGGGAGTTATGTCTTGGCATTCGTCACCAATCACGTACGTACAATTTCTACATTCAGTAGTACCGATTTTTCCTCAATTCTGTAGGTAGGTACTCCCTGTGCACACATGTTTATGGATACACACTCTCAACGTTAGTAATGCTGACTAGACTTACTATGAGATTCTGCCTGGGCTGGCAGTCATGCTTCTTGGGGTACATATGTATTTGTCACGGTTTGTGTGGTTTGTGGTTTGATATCCGATAGATTTGCTTGATCAATGTTCTTAGATTTCCTTTGTTCACTGGTTGCTAGCAAATACATGTAGATAGCGCTGGGTGAAGCAACCACTCAGCATGCACATGTTCGATCTCTCTTTTGATATCTAGAATACAATTGGCTTCTTCCAATATCACTTCTCTCGGTATTTATAATATTTAGTCTTTAAATTATCAAATGTGGTAGGTGTTAGGCCAAAACAGGGGGGAAAAAAACTATATAGCCGAAAGGCTGGCCGCCCGTATAAGAGAAATATCACAAAAGAAGGTGCCAATAACGCATGATGGGGTGTCATGTCGATACTCTCCGTCTCTCAGTCTCAACGGCAATACACTCAATACAGCCTTCGTAGAACTCAGAATGACTTAAGAGGCTCCTGAAGGGTTCATGGAAACCATAACTCCCTATCAAGAACGTGTGCAAGCATCAATGTTATCGTGAAAAATATAATGTCGCAAGCAGCAGTGTTGTGGATCAACATTTGAATGGCATTTATATTCCAACGTTTTGGAAACCCTCCTAAATGATCAGGCATTATTTATTTAAAATGTAGCGCACTGTTGCACATAATCAGCTTTTAGAGGATCCGTTTGGCTAATAGCTTCATCACAGGTTTTGGCTGGGCTTGGGAAAGTGTGTCAATCGCACTTTCTATTTTGAAATACTGTTAAACTGCCTTTCAACATACCTTCTACAGGCTGTTAATAGTAATTCTAGAGTTTGATTTCTGTTAGACCTTAATCCTAAGGTGCGCCAAACCCTATAGAAAAACAAGTATGACAAACGGTACCTATATCACTGACTGTGCAAACAAACTAGCGGGAATGATCTGTTATTATCGTGGGGATATTGCTCAACCCTGATGTATGAACCGATCACGCTCTCGCTTTCCGAATATAAATATTACATAAATGTACTCCACCAACTCAACCAGCTGCACCGATTTACCCTACATACCTCAACCATCACCCCGCGCCGATACCACCATACATTCTGTATACTGGCTTAACACCTGTGCCGATATTGTGAGTTGTTTCATTAATACTTGCAATGATATACAAATCTTAATAAAATACTCACAATTTTAGAAAGATGCCGAAACCACAAGCGAGGCCGAAACCACAGAGTGTGGATGAGACTATCGACCTATCCCCGTATCGACATACGTTATGGGATCAGAATTTTGCAAGAGTGCATAAGTTTCACTCTAGATATGACCCCAAACCGCATCCTAACACGGGAAAGCCGCCGTCGTTGATTTCACAAGCGTCGGCTACCAGTATCTCAGAGGCAATATCGTCTAATGACCAAGAGATATACAGTGGCGAGACTTCTACTGCACAGTCTCTTGCAGAGCCACGTTGGGGAAAAAAAGGTGATAAAGGCAAATCCACCAATAACCTCGATGAAGAAAACAACTCTTCCGGAGAGGAATTTGACGACCAGGATAATGAGAGCGAGGAGGATGAGAGCGAGGAGGATGAGAGCGAGGAGGAAGAAAGCGAGGAGGAAGAAAGCGAGGACGAGGATGAAAGCGAGGATGAAAGCGAGGACGAGGAGGGCGAAGACGACGACGATGACGCGGATTGGACAAGACCCCCGGATGCCAGCGATTTCGCGCAGCTTTCAGATTCCTATAATTTTGACGATACCCCTGGCTTTGAGGACTCTGATGAGGAGATCGATGAAGAACTTAGTGGAGACAATCCCTTTGAGTCAAGTGGCCTGCCTGACGATATCGAAGAAACGGCGCATAGTCTGATATCGATTTTGTTCATGTCGGAAAACTATCAGGTTATACTGGACCAGCTCAAGAATTACCGGGACACAAACCCATCCGATCTTAGCAAAGAATTACGGAGTGCGGTTGCCTGGAGGGCCAGAAATATTTTGCAGAGACGGTTACACACCCTTGAGGATAAAGTGGCGCCAATCCGACACCATCCTTTCAAGGTCGTAGGAGGTACGTATAGGCAATTAAAAACCTACGAAAAGGCTATTGGTGTGCTATTTAGGCAGGCCAATGGCTTACTATAGTGTTCCTGGTTGGAGTATGCTAAACATCATCATGACAGATTTGAGTTCAGGTTTATACAGCACGCAAGACCTCACCAAGCTTGTAACTTTCCTCGACATGTTTCGTCAAGCATATGAATCACTTTCGCATCTGTTATCCACGCTCCGAATTAACGAAACAGATGAGGAATTCAATGAAGTTCTCAATTCGATTCCTGTTCGGGCTCCTGAAACAATTCTTATTGCTATTGAGCTCCAGAGTCGGTACGCACCTACCGAAGACAATCTTGAAAAGCTGGGTAAGTTAAGTGGTCCTCGAATTTGAAGTTAGGGTCAATATGTGTATTAATTCAAAGCAAGATTACCCCGAAAAAGCTCTAAATATCAAGCTCACTCCAGAAATAAAAGACGATGGGGCACGTCTTACGAAGTTCGACACCCAAAAATCTAAAGAGCCTTGGTCTGGAGCACCTGCCATGCATCATGTCACTGTATGCGAAAAACTCAACAGGTGGTTTGTAGGATCCACTGCCTCTAGAGTACATCACCTGGAAGGAGCGCAAGAGTTGCTCAAGGGGAATCGCGAGGTTGAGATTGGAGAGTACACTCATCTAATGGCACTCGCAAATCGTTGGGCAGCCGAAAAGGACAAGATGTACACGAAAGATGAACGCAGGGGACTCATCAAATTATTCAAAGAGACCCAGCTAGGGAAAAAGCTGGATATGAGTGGATACTTGGGTGTCGCAATCAGGCAGAATCTAACGATTGCCCTGAACTGCTTCCGCTGCGAGGTGTTTTTCAGTTGGCGTCAAGTTGGAGAATCGTCGTTCTCGGACGCACAGCGGGCGGAGAATACCAAGGCACACAAGTTCAAGGTGGACGGCACAGGTAAAGAGCCGCACTCTTGCGCGGAGGTCATCACGAGTCTCCAGCTCATTGAAGCTATGAATAGGGCTCGTGCATCCTGAGGTACCATACCGATGTTGTTGCACACCCTCTAGCTCGATATATTCATACACGGGAAGCTCAAGAGACGCTCATACAGCGTGTGATCAAGCTGGATTCAATGGGTAGCTGCATTATACAACATCTAGAAATTCAACACTCATGGTGTATTTGAAACTGTACTTACGTGGCTTCTGTGATGTGTCGGGCCCGAGTCTCTCAGCGTGTTTCTTGATCCTTGTAGAGACAGCGCGTAGTGAGGACCCAAGATTCTGTTTGATGGTGAATACCCACATCACGTGTCTTACTCACATGATCTCTTATACGTAGGTATATATCCACCCTCCAAAATAAATTGCAGGAAGGTCGTCGCCATAGTAAACATATCCACCTTTACATAGAGCTGCTCTATCGATAAATCAAGTTCTCCCCCACCAGAATTGCCCATATTTGTGCCCTCCAACTGATTCGTGTAAAGACCCTACTCAGCCTGCCGCTTCTGTGATGACTATTCTCGGTATCCACTTGAGTGAACAAACGCAGGCATGCGCTCACATGCGACAAAGTGCGTGCGTGACATTGTTAGACGCACAGACCCTACAAACTTAACTACTTAAATACAGCATTGGTTGAATGTACACGCACAACCTTCTCGACCAATGCTACTATCGACACTTTCTACTCCGAGAACGCTCCATCGACTCACGCGATCCACCATCTCTCAACATGGAACCCCGCACGGACGAATACTGGCAAAGTCTCAATCGTGCAGTGGCCGAACAAGACAAGCAGCTGTCACAAGAAACTACAGCCGTCAAGAATCAGAAATACCGGGAGCTTTTCAAAGACAAGGAGGAAATGTTTGAATTTGCAGGCTGGATTGCTAACCGTGGATTACGTCGTGCACAGGCGTCATCTCGGCTCGTTCTTCCCCCTATCACCGAGTTACAGAATGCGATTACGCACACAAACTACCGGAACGACGATGAAGTCCAGAATCTAGACAAGCTCCTTGACGATGACCCGTACGTACCGCTAGGCACTGTGAATGGCATTGCATATCGTCTCATGCCCAGGTCCACCGTTCTACAAAGCGATAGAGAACCAGGTTACGACCCAAGCATTCTCGCCTCCCTTGTCTACGACTATTTTCTGGCAATTGACTTCAATTCTACCCACCCGGCCTCGAACGACGCTCCTGCTCCTACAGAACCAGATCGCTCCTCGAACTCCGACCCCAAGGATGATAAGGGTTTTGTATTTTTCCAGCTTGGTGATCTTGAGTGGACTCCTTGCTTGCCTAAGAACCTAACAAACCAAGAGCGATTGCATGGAAAGTGGCTTCCCACCGATTTCGTGGTTGTCCTCCGATTGTCAAAGTGGGGCAAACCTAGTGGCATCTACATCGTATACAACTTCCACCCCTTCAATGGAAAATCCGGACCAGAGTTTGCATACGTCACACGTCCATTTCATAGTTCGCGGGGCCGTCTCAGGAACTACGAGAAGCAGATCTTCTGCGCTAAGATCGCTGGAGATTTTGGAGACTTCAAGGAGCGTAAGCCATTTGCTCTCACTGAGGTTGTCCAAGAGCCCAAGGAGATAGTCCGGGTAATCAAGAATGCTGAAGGGCTGTTGTTGACGCAACCGCCGCACTTCCGTGGTAAGGTGAAGGAATTCGAGGTTCATTACTAGCCTTTTGTATCTCAACCTAGATGACTGCATTTGAGCCTGTGCCAGGTATTGTGGGTTCGCACGTATCACGGAATGCATTAATTCGGATGTTTGGTGTTAGCACATTCAATGAAAAACTGTTGTTTCTGAGAAAAGATTGTATGCAAAACAAAAATCGTATGTGAAATATTTTGACGTTGCCAAATTGTGTGAATGTAAGTGTATGCTAAGACAATATACTCTTCGATTGTATACTCGTTATCTTTCGCGGAATCACATATAACGCGTTACCAGGAAATTGAATTTTACCCTATGGACGTGCCAAAAAGCGATGTGAGTATGAAACAGCTTCCTAGAACTTACTTCATGAATATCAATATGGTTACACACCCATACACCACTCTCCGCACTACAAATACACGGCATCGCATCGACTTATACCTCACACATTTATACTTGAACTTTGGATGCCTTACCTAATTTACCCGCCGTCCAAGCCAAGCTCCAGCAGTTGTACGGACACGCCCGACCGACCAACCCACGCCATCCCGCACGCAGACAAAGTTGACGAAATTATCCTGAACGATCTGCGTTCGTGGGGCTGGCGTGTAGTCAAACTTTCGGATGAAGATCCTGCGTGGCAAACGATGTTACGGCAGTTTGGTCTGAGAGCCGATGTAGATGGAACTTCAGAAGAAGTTGAAAGGGGCGAAAGAGTGGCGAAGGAGCGAATGCCGAGTTTATTGCAGGTATGGAAGAAGGAGAATCGGCAGAAGATTGAAGCTGTCGCTATGAATAAAAGAGGAGATGATGGAAGCAACGATGGAGAACGAGAAGTAAATGCTGCAAGGGGAAATAAACGTGTGCAGATGACGAAACTGAGGAAGGAGAGGAAGGAGCCAAGGCCAAATGATACGGATCATGAAGTTGCAGAGGCCGACACAGGGATCCTGGCGTGCTTGTGGAACTTGATACCATGGAATCAGAGAAACGCACAAGACCATGAAGTGCCAGGTTGGAATAGAAACGGTATCATGGTTACCCGAACTTTCGATCTTGGGAGCGAAAACACACTGTCGCGCCCTGAGCCGAGTGTTAAAAAGCGAGAATCGATATGGCCTATCAGAGAGCCGTTTTCCGTACATAAGCTGCAGCAAGAAGA
Organism: Periconia macrospinosa; assembly: GCA_003073855.1. NCBI lineage: Eukaryota > Fungi > Ascomycota > Dothideomycetes > Pleosporales > Periconiaceae > Periconia > Periconia macrospinosa. Next base: position 34,672 of record KZ805439.1, read on the forward strand.
GCTTGAAACATCAGAGCGGATCTTGGCTATACCTACTGTGGGTGGAGAATCGATGAGCATCGTGAGGCCTAGGTCTACGTTGGAGGAGTGTGAAGATTTTGGATTGGAAAATTTGTTTAGACGAGATTGATTGCCAATTTAATACATTATAATCGTAAACATGCGCTTGATACCCTATATGAAGGTAGCTGAAGACGAAGACCAAGACGACATCTAGAAGTGATGAAAGAGGTACTCACGTGCATCTACACCTATCTGTTTAGGTTAGACTGAATCTACCATCCGTAGCCAATCAAAGCCGAGTCCCCTATGACGCCGTTTGGCAGGCATAAGCGAGACGCTTGCGAGCTGGCAAGGTGTTCCAACTTCAAACGCCGTTTGTGAAAGCTATCATTGCACATCCATCCACTTCCCTAGTACCTCAGTCATCATCGAACCCCCCTCCATTCCTCCATCTTCGTTTTGCTTTCCAGAAATCAGACAAACTGCGGTTCCCACATCTCTCCGATCAGTCCGCCGCAATGGACTTCTCAGACATCTTGTAAGCGACCCAGTCCCTTCGTCGAAGAAGGATGAGAAAGAAACGGACTTGAGGCTAATTTTCATCGCTAGTCGCATTGTGAACGTCGCCGTCGCCGTGTTTATGGTTCTCGGCGGTGTTACCAAGTTCATCGGCTTTGATGGCTTGTGAGTTTCCCCAGCGCATTCCCATCTGCCTGGCCCCATCGACTCGAGACGTACGAATTGCGGATCCTATTCAGCAAATACATGTATAACCCAGCTCCAATGATGATCGCAATCGCTGGTTGCTGGGAAGAAAGGAACCGGGCAATGAATACCTCGATACGACTCGTTCGGCTGAAACGCCGTTGGCGCGAGGTCTGGCGTCAATAAGCAGACAGGAATACTGACCGGATCACAGTTCATCAATCATCCTTGGTGTTTACCTGGTCATATTCGGTGCTGGTAAGGGCTCTGTGGATTCCTCTATTGACAAAAGCAAGGCTAACATCCGCTCAGCTACCGCATTACTCGGTTCGTGCATCCCGCTATACGGCTATCGTGAAGTCTGGGACACACATTAACCCTGATTATTAGAGTTTCAAATCCCGCAACAGGTTGCCCGATATGCTTCGTTCATGTTTTCTTTCCTCGGCCGTGGTATCTGTGAGTCTGCCCTACCATCTACTCCCAGCTCGCCTTCTTACGCTACATGCAGTTTACATCTTCATTGGATCCGTCGCCGTGGGCTCCGGTTGGTGGCGCATCCTTCCCGGTACGCTTGTCGGCTTCGTCGGTGTCGCATACGTGATCTTGGAGTGGATTCCGTCCATCGAACCCCCCGCGAACATGCGCGATGCCGATGCCGGGTGGGGCGCCGAGCAGGTGTAAACACCACATCACATTCGCTGGGGATGCCGCACATTGATTCCCCAGATCAAAGAAATGCTTCTGGTCGGGTCCGGAGTTCACTATGGCAGGAATAAATGAGGTTGCGGTTCTTGTGCTGTTCGTGTACACAATCTTGTGTTGAGCTACATGTTTTTCTTTGGGAAAATCGGCGGCGGCCCCGATTTTGTTAACATATTGTATCATTGATTGTTTTGGGTAGGTTGGTCCGCGAGGGGATCACCAATATACCAGGAAAGTAGGTCGGATCTGTGTCAATTGGGTCGGTTTTTCTCAGGTGTATTTTGATTGCGGTGGAGAGAATGTGCCCACCTATGTAGTAGGCAATATCGCGTACGTTGAATACATTTAACTTACGCTGGAAATGATAGGAGCGTGGTGCAAACCCGCTGGCACCATTATCTACAGAGGATGAGCTGCCTCTGATATGCGGCGTGGGGTACAAGGGTGGTATTTTGGTGGCATTTTCACTTGGATCTAAGTTACCAAATCACTCACTTTCCCTTTCATGTGACATGTACTATCATACTGCCTGTGTTCCGTGTTTACCTAGTCAGCACCCCTCAACAATCATCCATGCATCACTCTCGACTGATGTAAAACCCAAACTCATACGCTCATCATTGTGGAACCAATGGACGGCTAAAATTACGCAAGATTTTGTTGGTATTAGACCATATTAAGTTTTAATGAAGAAAATGCATTGCATTCGGAGCATCCCACGGCGGGTGTCGTCTCATTAATACTTGAGATGTCTGATGTTGTTCGAGAAGAGCCGAGGAAGATGTTGAGCTAGCAGGGGAGCAGGTTTGGACTATGACTGATTAGGCTGCTTACCTTTACGTCAGCAGTGATTGGTCGGAGCTTTTGGACTTTGGCGACCGCCTGGTTACGCATCACCACCACAACTGTACAGACGAATACAGATCAAGACAAGCAATACAGGCCCCACAAACTAGCAATCAGATATACAGCATACGTCCATTTTATTGTATTAGACCCTGTAACACCCCGCCATCTCGTGTTCTCGGAACATGCACGACCTTCCCCGGACCTAGTAGACTTCAGACCAGATTGCCCCCTCCCACTGCTGACTTTTCTCTCTTGGACATCACATCAACGCCACCCGCATATTGGTCATCTGATCCCTCGCTTTCTACATTTCATTCCACCTATCCTCGGAATCGTAGATAAACAGGCCATCAAATCTTACACTCGGGTGTTTTATTGTAGAAACCTACACCTCTACTTCACCGATTCCACTCTACACCGACTACTCTATTGGCATCACTCGCCCTTGACCATTTGAAAGCTGCTTAACTACCGACTGGATCGTCGTCTTTAAACAAAGAGAAGGAAGACATCATTAATGGGCGCTCCTTCCGGGCGTGGGGGGACCTCGTTGGCTCCTACTCCCACACATCCCCACCAGCTGTCCAGAGAACCCAGCCGAGAAGACGTAGAAATGGCAGAGCAACTCAGTCAACTTAATCGTGCCCAAGAGCCTCACACCCCCAGGACTGCTTCACCTCCAGCGACCTATTCATCTGCGACTGCTTCCGCGTCCGCCGCCACCGCCACTTCTCCTGGGAAAACCCCTGAAATATATCATTCTTTGGAAGACACGTTGCGCCTACGTGCAACTGAACAGTCAGAGCAAACACTACGCTCGGACACTCCATCTTCTCTTCCCCCTCCCAGCATGAGCGGCGGTAGTGCCGCCATGGTTGGCCAGGTCTGCAGGTGCGTTATTCACACACGAATTTTCTTCCCGTTACTTGATTGCCGCTCGCCCAAAATTATGCATTTCACTGCTAACCGGAAAAAGTAATTGCGGAACCACGAGAACCCCATTATGGCGCCGTTCACCGGCTGGGGAGACAATCTGCAATGCTTGCGGCTTGTATCTAAAGGCTCGGGCCCAGCCTCGACCCACAAACCTTAAGCGCAATACACCTTCTCTCCCTTTGCAGCAATCTCCAGCACCATCGCAGAATCAAAACGAAGGCGCATCTCCTGGCGTTGCGGCTTCTTCCTCTCGTGTTGCAACCTACGTCGCCGCCGACCACGGGGCTGCTGGGACGTGTCCTGGCGGTGGAAGATGCAATGGTATGGGTGGTCAGCAAGGCTGCAGCGGCTGCCCTGCATTCAACAATCGAGTTTCGAAAACAGCTCAGTTCGCCTTAGCTCAGGCAAACAATGCCTCTGGCACACCAGAAACCCCATCAAACGAACAGAATCCGCAGCCCGCGGTAACGAGTGTCATACAGGCATGCCAAAATTGCGGGACCACAGTGACACCTCTCTGGAGGAGAGATGAGGCAGGCCACACTATATGTAATGCCTGTGGTACGTTACACGCGCTCAACGTCATGCTAGCTTGTTCATACTGTTGATCTAAACTGACTAAACTCTTCAGGCCTTTATTACAAACTCCACGGAGCGCATCGTCCTGTTGAGATGAAGAAACAGGAAATCAAACGCAGGAAACGTATAGTACCTGCCGATGTTACCAGTGGCAGTACGCAAGCGCTTTCCAATGCCAGCTACTCGCCTCAACCTTTTACTGCCTCAACCCCTACCCCTACATTCGAACACTCGGTATCCCCGGATCCAACACCTACCATTGAGTCCAGTGAGATATATCCTGTTTCTGCCAAGATTCCGGTCCCTGTTGACTTCACCAACTACAACACTATCAGCGAAACGTCACTTGGAGGTGGAGCCGGCTCACAAACACCTTCCGTTGCTCACATCGGCCTCCCCTCGCCTCGGAAACGCAGTTTGAGCGCCACGCTTGACCCGGATGAGCAGGCTTCAGCATCGGGTTCCACGAGTTCCGTACCTCATCGCTCACATGCGATATCATCTCTCCTCAATCCCACTAGTACTGCACACGAAGTCCGTAGCAACATAGACCCAGCTTTATCGAATGCAATGCCGTGGACAGCGAATGCGCCTCCTCCCGCCCCCATGTCTACCTCTTCCCAAGAAGACAAGATAAGCAAAAAGGAACGGTTACGTCGGGAGGCTGAGGCCATGCGGCAGGAACTTGCGAGGAAAGAGAAGGAATTGTTAGATTTGGACGATGATTGACATTCATCTACTATTGTATTCTACTCAAAGCAAACCCTCCTTGCTTACGTCCCGATATGAATGAACGAAGTTATTATTATCAGGAGCATGGAAAATATATCTTTGTGTTGTACTGGGTTTTTTGATGTGTGGAGTGGAAAACATGTTGTCTTGAGCTCACGTTTGTTTCTCCAAAGCACGGCATCAACTTCTTCTGTTTTGGTTTCAACAATATGGACAAACTCGCTATGATACTACGAAGATCACGCATTAGAACCCAGGCTACAAGAGGAGATTATCAAGTAGTGAATATTCGAGAAAAAAAAAAGGGGGCACGCATGGCGGCACGATTGATTTGTCATGCTATACGAAACATTCCATAAAAGAGGGAAAATCGACGTCTTGGGCGGTTGTTTTTAGTTTTTTTTTCATCACAAGTATATGCATTTTTGGGGTGCCATCTTTCTCCCAATCTTCTCTTTTCAGGGGGAGCTTTTGTTGTTGTTTCAGGATTCACGGCGATATCTCTTTGGAGTTTTCGACTTTTTGCGATATAACATGTATACGGCCAGGGTATTGATATTTGGGGTATTGGGGAACAATTGCACGTTAGGCCAGGTAGACGAGGCCGCTCGTAAGGAGAGATGGTGCCGAATATAGTCTTGAATAATCTCGCCTATATATTCGTGGAGCACTTGACTGTGTGTATACAAGAAAATGTTGTTAAGTGATAATTGATCTTTTTTTTATATATTAAATGCCCTCTGTCTTACCACTACATAGTAGAATGATTTAATAGTTTATTATAATTCTTATATATTAGTAAAAGCTTATTGCCGTAGCATTAGTTAAATCCTTCTTTAAAGAGGAACTACGGCTTAATTAACAAGCAATCACTAAGCCAAACTCTCCATAAAATAACGGGAATCTCTATTTAAGCCCTTCGAGGGAAGATGTTGGAATACAATGATGATAACAGTTGGAAACAAAAGTGGCCTTCCCGCAACGGAGAATGACCAACTTGGCTTGCCAGTAATTGGAGTCAAATTCCCACTCAATGCAGCTGCAGTAGGGTATGGTGGAAAAACAGCACTACAGGCAGCAGCTTTTAATGGAGGAGATTTTTCTGAGTCCTGTGGCTTAGAATCATATTCCATCGGAGCGAACATCATTATTAGGAGTGGAATCTCGACCCAGATTCGCCTGGCTAAGATCGCTATTCTCCGGATGGCATTGGCCTCGAATACGCCTGCTTCGTTGGCGCGCATCCCAAGTTTCAGATTATGTTCACTATGGTAGGTTCCACGACCCGTCCGCCAATGCTAGATTTGATGAAGATGAGGAAAGGACGCTGAGCGGGAATATTTCTGCTGTGAACGAACAGTATGCGTTATATGAGAGACAACAGAAGCGTAAGAAAGGATTCGGAGCCGTTTTATGGAACTGTTTCGGCGGGGGATAGATTTGAAAACTCGCCGTGTCCCCATCCATATCTAAATCTACGCTTCCCCTCCTCCTCTACTGACTCCATCCACCTTCTTCAATAAGTTCCCTTGACCTCCCTGCTAAGTCTCTAATTTGCTCCCTTCCACACTCTTAACCTTGACATTAATACCCTTTGAATCTTTCCTCAACCCACCAGCAAACCCATCCCAAACAATCTCTACATCCCGATCTGTGGTATCATGAAGCTCCAGCTCAAACCGTCGAAAAAGTGTTGCAGTAGCCAGATATATCTGTGCACTTGCGAGACTGATTTGCGATTAGCGGTGATTACTTTTCGCGGATAATGAAACTCCAATCAGTGCATGTTCTACTTACTTCATCCCAATACAACCCCGAGTGCCTTTCGAGAAAGGAACCACGTATTTCTCCATGCCTTTCGCGGCGCCGAACCAGCGGTCCGGGTCGAAACGCATGGGCTCTGGGAACAATGACGGGTCACGGTGAGTAAAGTGTGTGCTCATGCTGACGGGAGTGCCCGCGGGTATCGTCCATTGTTTGAACTGAAGCGTGTCGTTTGGCGCGACGCGGATCAAGCGTGCGGTGATTATGGCTTGGATGCGGTGAGTTTCGAGAATGGTTGCGCGCTGGAAAAAAAAGGTTCAATAAAATACATAGGTAGGGTCGCGAGCACTTCAGGGGAGGGAGGAGAACAGTTGGCGCTTACTAAATACGGTAATTGCTCTAGCTTTTGCCATTTTGGAAGGTGTGTTGGGTCTGGGATCGCAGTGTATAATTCATCAGTTAACTTTTTTAGGACTGGCGGGTTGTTGAGGACGTAGAAGGTTAGAGCTGCAAGGGTATGAGCTGTTGTATCTAGATTTGTGGGTTACAAAGTCAGCTTAAGTGAACCAGGAGTGATTCAGTGGGTGATCAAGGTCTCAAAACGCCACGCTACGTGGTGTATTGATGCAATTTTGTACCCGGGGAAAACTTACCCCCTCCAGCCCCAATGAGAATGATCCCTTCGTCTATCAAACGGGTCACCGATTTCTCCTGCGGTGGCAAGTCGCTGTCCCGAAGCTCTTGGAAGATGGTTCTATGAATGCTCGCCTTCGGTTCATCGATCGCTCCTAGCGTAGCATTTACTTGATTTTCGATATCCTAATCGCGTCAATTCCACTCTCAAATTGATTTTTTTTCAATGTAGTTTTTACTTTCTGAAACTTGGCGAAATGTGCCACAGCAGGGTTCATCCATACTGCCAGCCAGAGGGGCATTTTGACTAGGATATCAATTATCCATGGCAAATACCGAACTACAATGCCTGACTCTACTGCCCCAAGAAGATCATGTTTCCATTCTGGCGAGAACCCAGGGATATCCAGTAGACCGAACGGTTTTCCAAATGCATAATGTGAGATAACATCCAGGGTCATCGCTATAAATGCCGTGTGTGTCTCTATACTCTCTCCTTTGGCCATGGATGCTCGAAAGGCGTCTGCGAGGCGATCGACTTTATCCTGGATCAAATCCTCAAGCTTCACAATCGACGCCTTGGAGAAGTACTGATTCAGTGCTGTCCTTCGCACTCGGTGGTGATCATGCCCAACCGTAGAAAAAACCGACTCACCCCCGGTCCGGGCGTTGTACCAGTCCGACTTGTCGCGTTTACGGCCACCCGCCGCGTACAATTCGTCGTACCAGTTGGGATCTTTAACATGGACTTCCGTGGGGTTAATGCGCACAATGGGGCCATAAATAGAATGGAGACGCTCGATCTCTTTGTAAAATTGTCCGTGTAGCACGACTTCGAAATAGAATTCGTAACACCATGTTGCTGCAGCGAGTCTAGGGCCCGGAAATCGAGCAAGAGGATGGAAGAGCAGGCGGTAAATAGTAAGACAAACTGAGTAGAGAACGAGAGCAACTGCGAGAAGAACAAAAAGCGACATCTTTGAATGACAGCCACCGATGGAAGTTAGGTTGAATGGTGGTTGTGGCCCTATATATAGCACTGAGGAGCTGCCGTGTAACCACGATATGTACAGTGGGGGGACGCATCGGACGGCGATGGGTCGGGAGGTTAGCGTACTGACTACTAATTAACTAACTGTATTTAACGGAAGAGATAGGCTCAATCTCTTTTGTTGAAAAATACAGTTTAACTAGACCTCCCGAAACGTCGCTGTCCGATGCGTCCCCCCTCTGTACATCATGATGTCTATGTAGATCCGACGCAGACAAAATTATGGGTGCGAGCACAATTCGGCCGAAAATACGGATAGTACTACTCCCGGACCCGAGGTTATGTAAACCACATTTTTTTCCAGCACGTAAATGCGATTGCCCACTCGTGCGAGTAGGATTGATACTACATAGGTAGTACTGTACGAAAAAGCTTATTACGATAGTACGAGAAGCGCGGTAACGTCTTAGAGTTAGAGAATTAGTGACGCTAAGCTCATAAAGAGTGTAATAGTAATTGCTATAGTAATCGAATCACCAACGGTATCGATCACAGTGGAAGAATCACAAAAACGTCCCCGGCGGACGGACACACAGGTAACCGAGTGCTCACGTGATGAACGCTAAGCTCATAAGGCTGTCCCTGTAACGCGTTAACAGGTGTATTCGTTATAGTGTTTACACATACCCTACCAAGGTACCTAGGTATGTATGTACATATGTATGGAGTATGTCACGTGATTTCCGTATCACGTGATTACACGCCAGCTGATTTTACATATGTACTGCGTTTGCCTTCTGGGATGGCATATATAAATGATGCCCCCCCGTAGATAGGTTGACAGTCAACCAACCACCTGCAGTGCTCGTTAACCTTTTTTTCCTTATCTTTACAACCACACTCATCGCCTGCCCTTAGCATATTATCACGAACTGATGAGTATTGGGAAAAGCTCCGTTAAGAGCTCCGAGACCAGAGAAAGCAGTTGGTAGGGGAGACAGAAGAGTAAAGAATAGATCGGTATCGAGCCAAGTTCTAGAGCGACGAAAAGCTAAGGGAATATAGTTATTGGCTTGCTAATCACAGACGGTACCCTTGAGAAACGTAAGCCTGTTATTATCCCGCTAGTAAAATGCAGGATGCTATTAAAGCTACAGAATTCGGAAATAATAAGCAAGTAGAGAATTTTAACAAACTTCTTAGCTCTTACGATGCGCTCAACCTTGTCTTAAGCAGGATAAACGGCGTTGTGTATCAACTTGGGCTAGTTAAGTTACCTTAAGACTACAGAGTAACAGAGGAATTCCCAAACAGGCCGCGAACGATGATAACCGCCTTCTTAATTATTGTTTTCTAGCGCTCGACTTCCACAACTTAAACACATCCACATCAATCTCGACGGCACAACCCGCCGACTTTCTAACCGCAAAACCGTAAACGATTCATCCAACTCCGACCCCGATGACCAAGCCAAATTCCTGTTTTTCCAACTTGGTAATCTAGAAGTGCACCTTGACTCCCCCAAGGGTCCAATGGACGAGACAAGCGGAGTTTGGCACGAAACCAATTTCGTAGTCGTTGTCAGACTCTCGCGCGCGGTGGGGCAAACAACGCGGCATCTACATCGTGTAAAACTCGCACGTACTCGACGAATGCACTGGCGATGAAATTATACGTCCGTTCGCTACCGAGCACTACTATGGCCGCTTGGAGAAGCGCGACGGGGAAGATTTTCACCGCCAAAATCGCCGACGACTTTGGCGAGTGCGGGGAGGGAAGGGAACTATCGGTCACTGAAGTCACCACGGAGCCGAAAGATTTGGTTAATGTGATTAAGAAAGGGGACGGAACCTTGGCGATTGCAGATACCTACAACGATCACCACGACTGGCACGCCGACGAGACGTCTTCTTCTGACGAAGAGAACGCAGGTGCGGGCGTTCATCAGACAGCCGTTTCCACTCCGCCCAAGGGATTCTTGAAGTGAACACGACCTAGTGATGTTACCTTTAAGCCCTCCTAAGGCTGACTGAATCGGAATGTGTGAGCCTGCCTGGAGAGTTCTTAAATTCTGTGGCATCCGGGCTGTGATCATCAATTCATATATTTATGCTCACACCATCCTTTGTATTAGGAATGCTTCGGACAGTTGTTAAGAAGGGAGGGAGCGTCTGCACGTGGGGGAGGATACAAGAGTATATTCTTTCGACATTCGGTTGTTTCTCAGGTCACTTTGGGTGAGCCGCCCTGTCTGTACCAAATCAATATGTACATTCCCCACACTTTTCTTTCTAGGATGGTTTGTACATTATATGTACACTTTACATGTGTAGCAGGATACCCATGCAACACATGCACACGCCCAAGAGCGTACTTCACAGAGCAACAAGATACAAGAAATAAAATAAAAATCATAAAACATCTCTAAACAAACAAATCCCAGCCGTGCTATCTACAAAATCTCATAAATTATCTTAACAAAAAACGTTCAACTTCTTCTATCTGCATACTCGAGTATTAAGTATTCCCGCTCGCCTCGCCTGAACAAGTTCTCCTAAACCCCTTTTTATTCCGCATATTATTACACGCGTATGCATAGGAATTTTATATATAAAAGTTAAATAAACTACACAGATGTATAGCGTAGGGTATAGATATATACGTACGGTAACACCCTCGCGAGGAAGAAGAGGGAGAAGTAGAAAGCGAAATAAATAAATAAAAGAAAACCGAGACTTCGACGCGGACGTGCATATCAACACCCCTTTATCCATCCTTACACAATATTTATTCATCCATCTCATATTCTACCCATGTACAAACCTCCCCCCCCCGAAGAACCATATATTAAAATCCCCTATCCCTTTATAAAACCAGAATCCCCCCCCTATATTCTCCCATTCCCGCTGCACTACACAAAAAATCCGTACATAATTAAAAAAAATTTTAATATATCGATAAATATGTACATAACATTATTAACGTATCTACAATTTCCAATACTACTATACATAGGTAAATCTATTCCTTCTTCCTTATTCCTACTTTTCCTAATACACACACACACACACACATGTACCAAAACTCTCTCTCTCTCTCTCTCTCTCCCTCTCTCTCTCTCTCTCTCTCTCTCTCTCTACCTTTCCCCCCCCCATTCATGACCCCCTTTTTCAATCTACCTTTTCCCTTACTATTTATTTTCTCTACTCCCTTTTCCTTTTCCTCCTCCTCTCCTCCTAAAAAAATCCCTATATTTTTAAATACCTATCTAAACAACCTCTCTTACAGTCTACAACGTTTTTATCTCCTTATATATATCTCTCTCACACATATTCCAACAAAAAAAAAAAAAAAACATTAAACCCCATCATCCACTCCTCCCCTCTCCCATCTATTTAAAACAAAACAAAACAAAAAAAAACGCCACTCTATGCGACACGACACGCGCGTGCGCGGAACACACACGCGAACGCCACCAAAGCCCATCCTATCCTATCCCCCTGTTAAGCCCCCATCGCGCGCTCGCGTATCCGTAATCTCCGTACCACCAACCCGTTGATTGCGTTTTGAAACACACCAACAACAACAACAACCCAACAACCACCTTTCCTTTCCCTTTCCGTGCCTTCTTTATAATAATAAGGTACTCCTGTACTTTTTCTCTCTTAACATGAAACTAAACTCGCTTAAAAAAAGGTATAAACTCACAATCCATATACTTACATATATATATATACATACCTATACACAACAAAACAACCAAATCTCTCCATACACTCACTTAAAATCAAAACCACACTTCACTTCACTTTTTCATCACTTCACTTTATTACAATCCTAGCTAACTAGCGACGACAAAAGTACACGTGCTATCGTACTAAGTAAACAAAGCTAAATACCTTCTTCTTCTTCTTTACTTAAAAAAAAAGGTTTAAATATATACATATATATATTTACCTTTGTAGTTTAAAAGCGGATAAAGGCGCCAGATATTGTACAGTACATAGTTACATACATTAATGTGACTTACTATGTGTAAAGAAGCGTCAGCTAAGCGCGCGCGGAGGCAGGGCGTTGTGTTGCGTAGTAAAAGCTTTTTGTGCAGTTAGGGCTGCAAAAAAAAATTAATAGTTAGGTAAGTAGGGGGGTGGGTTGTAGGTTAATATTAAAGTGTGGTTTATATGTTTCTAGACTTGCTGGGCTAAAGGTCTCTTTGCATATGTCTAGGTAGCTAGTGGTTTCTTTTTATAACTAAGTTAGCGAAAAAAAAAAAGCCATCGGATACAAGATGTAACGATAGATTGGAGGAGGGACGGAGGGGACGGGAGGCGCGCGTAGTGTGTGTGTGTGGTGTGACGTCGGTTGTGGGGGGGGGAACCACCACATAACAAAAGCCACGCGCGCGCGCGCGCGCGAGCGAGCGAGCGACACGAAATACCTAAAAAATTAACGAGGGAAAAGGGGGGGGGGGGGGGGGGGGTTTTTTGGTTTTTATATAGAAGTGTGCAGGTGGAGGAGATCGACGATTTGTGTTGATGAGATGAGATGGATATAAGAAGCGAGAGGGAAGCGAGCTAGATCTACAGCTAAAATGGGGGGTTCACGATGATGCGATATGAAAAAGAGTCGGAAATGCTAGGGAGGGAGGATGCCTAAGGGCCGCCCCGTGGAGTGGAACCGAATGGCTAGGTAAGTAGGTGGGCAATAGCCCACAGGCCCCGCGCGCGCGCGCGTGGGAGAGGAAGAGTGAGGTCCTTGATTTCAGGGTTTGAGATGGTTTTTGGTAGGCGAGCTTATCGATGGATGTTATGCCCTTTTTTCAGGGTTTGTGGGGGATGGGGAGGGCCAGGGAAAAAAGGGTCATGAGGCATGATGAGGGTAGCGAAAGGAAGAGGAAAAGAAGGTTGAGTGAGTTGCGCTAAATCCAGGGTCGTGGTTAAGGGTGGAGGTGTAGGGGGGGGGGCATGAAGTATGACGACTTAGCTCAAAGGTAGTGGGAAGCTGGATTTTTTGACAGAGGGAATGACATGATGGCGTAACTGTTGTTGTTTGAAGGGTGGGCAGAACAGGATCTTTGATGGTGTTTGAGGTGGGAGGAGAAACCAACCCCCTTTTGCATGCATTATCTCGGATCGGCAGCAGGGATGGGGGTTACGAGGTTGCGTGCGTGCGTTTTGATAGATCGAACGAGGCAAGTCAGCAGAGACAGGCGGCGAAACGGACGAATCCACATGGAGCATGCCTCGCATCATTCAATGCGTCGCTCTAATCATGATGGACAGTGTAAGTACTTCGTTTTTGATTGAGGCGTGGCACGTGCCGTGCAGCGCCGAGCGTGCGAAGCAGCCACAGTCAATAATTGTTTTTGCGCATTTGGACGTGTCCGGAGAAGCCACTGTCTCGTCTTTGTAGGCAGTGAGTGAGAGCGTGTTTTCACATTGGCATTTTGTTGACGGAGAGAGCTGACGCGTTTCGAGGCTGGCAGGCTGGCCACCCGCCGCCGAGATGCATGGCGATCCACTTGTTTTTGCGGCTATGCATGCGCTTCTCATGAGCCTCTGTGCAGTGTGGGTGCGTCTTGGGCATCGCTGCCCGGTTTTTGTTCCTGTTTGCTGTTTGTGCCTCCAGCCCCGTCCTTTTATTTTTGATTCTGTGGTTACCGATGGACGTTTATTTCTTCTTCAGTGTCTGTCGTTGGCAGCGCGCGTGGTGAAGGGTAGCCGCTGGGGCTCCGACGCAGCCATGACGGAAGAGAGTGGGTTTGCCATGAATGTGATGCGTGTGGCTAACACAAGCGCCTGGTCTCGCAGGCCTCGGCCTATGGCGGCATCCACACGCCCCTGGTACTGTACAGGTAGATTACCTACTTATATTGTTTGTATCGTATTGTTTAGCACGGTCGTCGGGTGTGGCTGTTGGTGGAGATGGGCAACGGTGGACGTCGGCGGCAGTGGAATCAGCCACCCTCATGACCTAGACTGTCCTCATGATACAATATAACTAATCAAGCAGGAAATGGGTGAATAAGTACGTGACAGGTTGGCCATTCAATGGACACGTACGTACGTAACTAAGCAAGTCAAGGTACATGTGTAGATGTCATGATGGCTGGGTGGTGTCGAGATGCAGACACTGCAGAGCGGCTAATTCACCGTGCTGGGATGGCACCCTCCCATTTGGGCGTAGCCAGCTGCCTAGGTTCCCTAGCTTACCCGGAGCGGAACGGCCTGCCCTTTGCCAGTCTTGTCCAGTCTTGTCCTTGTCCGTCCGTGCACACACACACACCCACACCACAGACAGACACTGCAGCAGCACACCCACACCCACACGGTGCCAACTTTGTCTTTGCTTTCGCTACCCTACGGTCCTTATCCTTCCCTTCGCATCATCATCCTACGATTCCTACCTATCATTCTAGCTATCCTGTTATTGTATCCATTTCATTGTATCCACTCGCTCGCTCGCTCACGTACTCACCCTCCCGCCTCTCCGTCCCTCCGTCTCTCCCCATCTCTCGCTCTCTCGCTCGCTCGCTCGCCGCGTCAGTCACTCAATTCACTCCGACCCAGTCGTCCCTATCGTCATCCGGTCTTGGCCCAGGTATCCACCGATTCCGCCCTGCCCTGTTGTGCCCTGCCCTGCCCTGCTCCTTCCCTACCCTTTTTTTACCCTCGTCACATCCCCATCCACATCATCCCCCATCATCCATTGCATTGCCTCCTCCCAACCTTTCCCTTTATCCCCCGCCCCCGGTCCGCGTATCCCGACGATACATACTGTCGCTGCCGCTGCATTTTTTCCCACCCTCTTCGCCTTGACATTGCATGCTGCCCATCGCCCGCCCGACTACCTAGGAAGCACCCGCTGGTGCAGCAGCAGAAACATGGCCTCCCCGTCGCTACGGACAGTCCTCCACTCTCTAGCCCTTCTGGCACCCCTCACATCCGCACAATCCGTCTCCCTCCAAATACAACCAAAACGAGCCGGCGCCGCCGTATCCGATGAGCTCAGTCCCTCCTTCGCTGGTTTCGGTATCGAGCCCTCCAACCTCTTCAGCTTCACGGGCAACGAAACGCCCAACAATTTCTCCATCCAGCTCCTGCAGAACTTGGCCGACTACTCCGGAGCTCCGCCTCACATCCGCGTGGGAGGAAACACCCAGGATTACATTCTCTTCAACTCCTCGTACACAAAGTTTGGCTGGGAGAAGAATGCAAAGTCCATTGGCAAAGGCGCCATTGCCTCCGACAGTATGATTGTCGGCCCCGGCTATTTCAAAGCCATGGATCGTTTCCCCAAGGGCACCTGGGTCACATACGGTCTGAATCTTGCTTACCAGGGCTCCGACGCCGCCGATAAGATGGTCGAGTTGGCCCAGGCTGCTGTAGACGGCTTGAAGAACACACAGCTGTACTCGTTTGAGATTGGCAATGAGCCCGATCTGTGGCTGCAAAACGGCTTCCGCGCAGGAGCTTGGGATGGCAAGGCATACACCACCGCCTTCCTCGATGCCGCCGACAACGTCTACAACAAGGTCCTGAAGCCCGCCGGACTGCCGGCCACCTTTTTCGAGCCGCCCGCCACCGCCTCCACTATTGGCAACACCTTTGAGATTACCCAGTTGACAAACGACGGCTTGTTGGGCGATCGAAACGGCAATTACTATGTCGGTTGGTGGAACCAGCACGATTACTTTCAATGTAAGTTCATCCTCGCATGTTGCACACCCATCTACAATAAATCTTGTGGCATGCTGATTCGTCATTCCAGTCATTGGTGTAACGACGGAGCCAATCACCCTCGATAACCTCATGAACCTCGACTCCACCAATACCCAGTTTGCATACTGGGAGAAGCAGATTAAGATCGCTTTGGGCACCGGTGTTCCGTATGTGCTGCGTGAGATGAGTTCGGTCGGCCCCATCGGCATGCACATGGTCAGCGACACTTTCGGCGCTGCCCTCTGGACTCTCAACTTTTTCCTATATACCGCCACCCTTAATGTTTCCTCCGTCCAGATGCACATGACCGATAACTCCAACGCCAGTGCCTGGCAACCCATCCAAGTTTACGGCAACAAGCCTCACGTTCGTCCCCAGTACTACGCTCACGCCGCTGTCCACCAGATCATCGGCAATGGCAATGGCACCACCCAGGTTGGCAGCCTCGACGTCGGCAAGGTTGGAGGCGACTACAAGGGCCGCATCCGTGCCTACTCCGTCTACGCTAATGGAAAAGCCCAGGCAGCTGCCCTCATCAACAGCAAGCCCGGCACATCCGGCTCATTCACATTCAACCTCAACTTTGGCGCGGAAAATGCCAACAAGAAGATCTACCTGTCTTACCTGACCGCTGATTCCCACGAGGCGCTCACCGGTACGAGATGGAACGGCATCACTTTCGACGACGTTACAGGCCGAGCATCCATCGCTGATGACACACTAAATGTACAAACGCTCGATGGCAACGGCCAGGTTGGCATCCAGGTCCGCGATTCGCAAGCCATTGTGGCCAACCTGGATTGGCAGCTTGGCAGCAACGAAGTCATCAAGCAGGACGGATCAACTACGTCTGGCAGCCGAAGAAAGAACAGCGCGGCACCGAAGACCACCGCCTCGACCATGGCCATGTTGATGGGCATTGTATCCATGATTTTCATATGTTTTGCATAAGGTAGTGCGTTGCATGCTTCCGCGTTTGCCTCCATTGCAGCCTTTATTTCCTTGTTCTGAATGCTCTTCTCCTTTGTCACTGCGTTCCTTGTCTATCCATTTCTTCTGTTTCACATACAGAACATTGCATGACTGGCGTTCTCTGCGTTTTGGAGCCCGGCATCATGGTCTGGGTTTCTGTTTTTCTTTTCTTACCGGGAGCTTCTCGCTTCTGTCGTCATCCTGGGGCTAGACCATTTGTTTTCTTTGTTATTGTGTTGGTGCTTATCACATATTGTCTATTGGATGTTGGGGGTAAAGCCGAAACGGAAAAAAGGCGCCAGCACAGCCAGTCAGCCAGTCAGTCAGCCAGAGAAACGAGCGGAGTGGAAAAGAACAAGGGAAATAAAGTCTAGACGAACACCCTTGGGATTGTACATACTAATTCCCAATCACGCCTGGGCTTTTTCTTTGGGGTTTTGTTTTGTGGATACGAAATTGGCGTCGTCCCTTGTCTGATTGAATTCTCGCTCTCTCTCTCTCTCTCTCTTGGGGAAGATGCAACCCCCCAAAATTTTTACGATGGGCGCTCGCGACCAAGACATAGACGCGCGCGCGCTCAAATCGTAACATATATACATATTTTCCTCATGTCCATACATAATATGATATATACGGTTCTCCTCTTTTTGTTTCTTCTGGTTCTTGTGTTCACGTAGTGCATTTTGCCTTGCTATAGGTGTGACTCCAGACACTTTTGCTCACTTTGTTCACCAATGTACACACGCGCGCACACACACACACACATACCCCTTCCCCATGAATGAATGAATGAACGATGATGATGAGATTTACATGGGGCTTGCTTGGGAGATTGAGATATTTTTGTAGTTGTTGTTGAAAAATGCTTAACCCCCCTTCCCTTCCTCCCTTCCCCCCTTCCACTTACATACCTTTCTACCTATCCCGTTAACCGTCTTTTTTTTTTTTAGAGGGAGGAAGGGAGTGGGGAGTGGGGGTCGATTGGGTGTGGGTGTTGGGTATGTTGGTAGATAGGTGGATGGATGGTATTTGTTTATTTGTCTGTTATAAATGTGGAAAAGGCAAAGAAAGTGAGTGAGAAGGAAAATGTTTTTTGTTTTATGTGTTATGTGTATGTTATGTCCCTCTCCTTCTTTCCCCTCGTCGATCTTTGTCATCGTCTCTCCCCTTCTATGCTTGTCGTCGTCCTCTTTTTTTTTTTTTTTTTTTTTTTTTTTTTTTTTTTTTTTTTTTTTTTTTAGTGGGGTATAGGTTGGTATGGGTGAGGGGGAAGGGGGAAGGAGGGAAGAGGAAGGGGATTATTTACGTAGAACGAAGTATTGTTAGAATAAGGTTTTGTGTAGGTCGTCGTGGTAATGTGTAGGGGAGGTGGGAGTGCTTATTTATTTATTATTTATTTGTTTGTTTGGAGGAGGTGGGAGGTAAGGGGATAGTTAGGGTAAGCGGGATAGAAGAGCGTGGAAGGGGGGAGGAGATAAATACAGCGTTTTTCATCTTTCTTGTTGTTTTTTGAGCATTTTGTCTATTTATTTGCCTTTTTTTCGGATTTCTGTTCTTGGTAACGTAGGTATATATATATACACGACACAAAAGACGGAGAAACCTTGAACATAGAAACGGAGGATAAGACGGGGAGGAATAAGATCCCATCCATCACCGATCCTCGTCCCCGAGCCGCCTCTCACTGATCCTCATCCCAATCATCAAAAGGCCAATGCCGCTCCGTCATTTCCCTCAACCACGGTTCATCGCTAACGGCGTGAAGCCCTTCTTCCCTGATCAACCTCGCCCTTTCTTTGGCGTCTTCGAAGAGCTCGTTAGACGTCCACCCATCCGACGCCACGCCGAGAATCCCATTGATCCGCTCCATCTCCCCATCCACCTCGCGCAGAGACTCGTCCAGCGCGGTTCGTTTCTGTACCTCTTGCTCTTCAAGCGCAATCGGACATGCGGGAGTCGTGCCATCTGGCTGGATGGACGCGATTTTCGACCAGTTCTGCGATACGCGGACAAGGTCCATCTGAAGGGGGGTGTTGAGGCCTTCCCAAGGACTGCCGGCGTCGTCGTAGATTCGACGTTTCAGAAGACCTGTTTCTTGTTGGAGGGCGTGCCAATGCGGTGCATTGACCCGCTGCGTGAAGCCCAGGTAGAAAAAGTGCATGTGCCGACGGCGGAACTGTTCCTGTGCTCTAGCGCGGTCATTTTCATCCATGGATTCAAAGTCGCTCGGGAGTTGTGGCGGGACAAACGACGTGGATTGCTCGTCCTGGTAATTCTGGAACCAGCTTGGCATACCGGCGGCGAGGAATGTCGGGAGGACCAGAGAGTGTTGCCAATCAATCAGACCAGTGACGGTGAAATCCTCGGAGACGAAGACGTTGTTAGGCTGAAGGTCGGGGTGGCGAAGAACGGGAAGATTGAGCTTCGAATTTGCGGGTACGAGGTGGGGAGCGATTCGTATGTAGTCCTGTAGCGAAGTGGCATGTTCTGCAGGATCCTGCTTCTGATAATCAAAGGTTTCCCTGTACGCACGCTCAAAGGGAAAGCGGGGTTTTCCGTAGGCGCGAATCCAGGCCAATTCTTTCTCGGCGGGAGCCTGGAGGACTCGGCGAGCATCTTCATCTGTGGACGTTAGGAAAAATCGACAAGATATAGTGGTCAACGTATGGATCACTTACGAGGACCTCGGTCAATGTCCAGATTCCCACGCTCTCCAAACCACCATCGCAATGCTGCGTAGGGCCCCATACACAATCCGTCAGTCGACCCAGGCATATCTATTTTGGGAGTACCCGGAGACAGATCGCGAGCGTAGTATATGCTCCCACTGGCCGGCAGTTGCATGTTGAAGAGTTTCGCTTCCAACTCGACGACCTGGAGGATGACTTTCAGTCTTTCTTGCTCGGAAAGGTCAAACCAGGCATCCCCAATCGGCTTTCCGGGCAGTTTTTCCATTAGGATATACTCGGCGCCGACGGCATCGTCCCCAACGGAATACCCCAACACTCGAGGTACAGGGATCCCATGAGCGCGAACAAAATCTAAAGTAGCGACCTCACTCGCTACTGCTAGACGTCGCGGCAATGTTGACGGGTAGGGAAGGCGGGCAAGTATGGATGAACCATCGCGCATGGATATGTCGAACACGCGATTAAAGCCGCCCTCGGCAATTTTGCGGAAGCTCTTGATATCTGAGGTCGACCTGTTGACAGACGTGGCAGCTGCTTCCAGAAGCGCATCGGCGTTGAAGGCCAGACGTCGTTCGGCAAGGCGGCGAGGTTCGTTGTAACTGCAAATCACGAGTCAATTCGAAATGAACAATCGTTGAGGACCCAAACACAAGAATCAGAACCTACATCCATCTGCCAGAAGTGTATTCGAACAGCTCGTGACTATTTGCGTGGTCTTGCATGCCGGCTAGAGATGAGGCAAAAGCGCAGCTGCGGTTGGGAGAGGATAAGCGGAGAAGGGTTCTGTTCATTAGTGATTTCGACCCCGCATGTCGAAAAGGTGCGCTATAAAAGGTCATGGTTGAGAGCCTGGGCAGTACATGTCGAATGTCGCGCGACGCCGCCCAAAAACACAACGGAGCGATGATTGCACGTCGTGCTGATGGTGGAGCGAGCATGACCTGGGGTTTGGCGGTTGGACCAAACGCGCAAACGCTTTGACAACGCACTAGTCTCGAAATGTGTGGGATGCGCTTAGCGCTCGGCTGCGGGAACGCAAATAAACCAATCGATTCTACGACTCCTAACCACTTCAATCGCCTTTTTGGGGATCACCGTTCAACCATCCAAAATTCGAGCTCCCTGCGCCTCACGTTGGCGCCGCTATTAGATCAGAAACTGTTCCACGCGCTGGCAGACAGTAATCAGGAGCAATTTTATAAACATAGACTCCTCCATCAACTGTGCCTCCTCCTAGATTTCTCTTTACGACGTCATATCCATCCAAACTTCGAGCCCACAACTCAGGCAATAGCTGTGCCACCTGCACCAGTGTATTATCATGCAAAATCAGCCTTCCGTGCTCAATCTATTTTTTTTCCTACCCTTGAGATGTAAAATCAGATTGGTTATCGGGGCGCGTACAGATGAGTGACCAGTAAGAGCCATGTCAATCAAACGCACGATAGACACAGTTCGCCCGGAACGCATATATAAACGTCGGTGTCCTCATGGTCTAGTCTCATCAACCACATATCCACAACCCCCTCGAACAGTTTGCAAGAACTTCCTCCGTCATATTTTCCCATCAACTGCTTATTTAGCATTTACGCCTTTCCAGTACGTCCATTCATATTTGATGAGAACGAGACGCATCCAGCTTATAACTTTCTATATAGCTCTCAACATGAAGGCACTCAAGTCAATTGGTAAAGCTCTTGGGGACAGTGGTGCCTGGAAGAAACTCGCGAACCCGACCGTCAGCCGCGGCAAAACCGCCTGGCCTAAGGGTAATGCCGAACTCGAAAAAATTGGCGTCCGTTTCGATTACGATGAAGAAGTGGAACGCGATGGAGTCGTCTTCCACAAGTTCCAGTGTCAGCCAAACGCTGGTAAAATCCCGGCCTCGCTGCAAGATTGGAGGGAGAGGAATGGTGGGACGCATTCGGTCATCACTACCGTCCTCATCAAGAAGGACGGTACGCAGTCGGAGGTTTTACAGGCTGTCGAAGAAGCAATGAAGAATGTCAAGGCTTGATTTGTCTGGCTTTGGCAAAATCTTAGTGGCTCCCGCGTAGCTGACTAGGCGGAGGAGACTTGGCTGTATTGTAGGAAATTCTATTATACCATTAGGGATGTACATTGGCTTCAATCAATTTGATAACACCTAAATTGAGTTATATACCGAATGATGCCACAGGCCTTGCGGTTTTGGTGCCCTGCTCTTTGCATATCGATCTTGTCCCCTGGTGACAGGTCACATTGTTTGACATATACCAATACATCCCGGTAATCAACGATCAATTGGGAGACATTAACGAATACGCTCGACTACTACATATACACGCTCGATTAAATGTATGCATCACCAGTAATGGGTACCTTTTGTCTCTGCTGACTCTTCCCACATATTTGCACGACGTGAAACAATATACTGTGTAATTAGGTTTGGTTCCCCTCTCTTTTACATTCTTATCTCCTTCCCTTCGCCTATTATTTAATCAGCTCTATTAACATATTAGTCTATCAACCCATTAACTTACCTGAACTCTCCTTTCTTTAATCCTTCCTGTAGCTACTACAATTAGCAGAGTGCGTATGTTAATCTCACTTTATAGTACGGTGTTAATGCCTTACTAAATCAGAATTGCTGGAAATCCCTTCTTTCTAAATAAGATATAAAGTAAGAATCTATTGACATATTTTTGCAGAGTGTTTATTTCTACTATCTAGTAGAATTCTTGCTTAACTACACTAAGTAAAATGTAGCATGTACCATTCCACTTCTTGACCTACGTACTCCCCTTCCCTTCCTCTCCCTCCTTCTCTTTTAGATTCGGAAAAAAATGTGTATATGAAACACCAAGCAAACCATATCTCTGTACGTACTCGCATATCGGGGACATACAGATAGCTAGGTATTTTATAGTACCCATGGGTAGATACGTAAGTAGAACTTAGCACCAATGATGAACAGCATCGGTAACACTATCACACAGGAATGTGGTACGCGGAAAAAAGTATATACATGCATGTTACTTGTTTAAACGAGATACGGTAGATGACGGAAGGAATTCGTCGAGAGTCGGATTTAGAAAAGGGAGACGGGTGGTGAGTGAAAAAGGGAAAGACGGGGGAATGAGAGAAAGAGAGGTGAGGGTTGAAATATGGGTATTGGAACTTTGATATTTGGTTTGGAGATATACTGCGCTGCACTATGCTAGTCTAACTGCACAGACGATAGTGTGGGCTACGTCGAGTATAAAAAGGGCATGTTATTTTAAAGTTGATGCATCGAAGAGAGTCCTTTGTCTGACCCGGAGACGTTGTAAAGGCGCGTCTCGCGGCAGTGAAAATCAAGTTTAGTAGACAGCGCATCTGTTACTTCACGGATATACGGCATGATTCCGCAACAGTATGTGTTGTCCGGGGAAGTTACGAAAACCCATCGACGCTTCTTTCGACGTCTTTCGACGGCAGGACGGATGTCAAACTCGCTGCGTGTGATGATGTGTTCGCGGTATTCTTGGAGGTGCAGAGAATAGACATACAGTATGCAGAGGTTTCATCTCTTCCGACGGCCAGAGAGCGTGGCTGCCCCGGAAAGTGTTCTGCATGATGTGGCTGACGCTCCACTGGAGTAAGATGTCTGTCAGCGGGTGGATTCATTAGACTGGGGAAAGCGGGCAACCCTCTCACAGTGACACGTCTTCCCATGAGGTCACTCGTACTTGAATTGCGGGTGTTCCTAGATAGCCCACTACGTCGATTCTAATCTAGACTCCGCGAAACTTGCTTTTTTTTTTCTCGTGGCCCTTCGCCAACATGAACACGTCGACGATGCATGTTGCACCCGTTCTTCGACGAGCCTGTTGAAAGCAGGAGCAACAGTCTCTCACAATGAACTCACGATCAGGGCCGACCAAGGTGCGCCGGGCATTGAACTCAGGCTGAATGCACCGTAGAGAATGAATGGCCATCGGATGCCGCCCTTGGCAATATCGTGGGTTGCTTGGGTTGCTTTTTTTGGTGGACAGCGGACATGAGGCCAAGGCTCGGCCGACACACCGACCAAGAACCGGCGGAGGGCCTTGGAAGGTTGACGACGCGGATCGCGGGGACAATTTTGCTTCTGTTTCGCTTTTTCTGGAAGGTTGCAGACATTATGCTTGCATGTTTTTCATTGCGTGCTTTGAGGTCGAGTCACATTTGAGGAATTTCTTTTCTAGCTGCAGAGGTGTACTGCTCATGGTAGACGTGCAATCGTTCACACTCAAAGGTACATGCTTGAGATGGTGACAGGCTTGTGGAAATAGTTATTGTTAGTTGAGGATTGGTGCCGCTGTCCATGTTTGAAGCCGTGTTATTAACGTTCACGTTAACGGTTGGATGCTCGGCGGGATGGGGTTGGATGGCACATGACATGATTACTATCGGACCCAAGTCTTGGATTGCATCATACAGGGAAGCACTTGGTGACAAAAATCCTTCCGCTCCTTTGAGGAATAGATTTTTGTCTTGTTTGTCGCATCGTGATCTTGGTAGGCTAGGGGCGGATAGACTAGTAGTTATCGTGCGTGCATGGATGCAGTACAGACATGTACACAGTAGGCACTTCAAACGGACAAGGCGGAGAAGGCGGAGCAGTTTGAGGGGGAGATGAGGGTCGAACGGGGAAGTCGGAGTAGAGTTACAGGCGCAATGTGCTGGCGCGGACGAAAAGAAAAGAAAATGTCATCAGCAACATGCTGACAATGAATGACATGGAGGATGGAGATAGGTATAACGGAGGTTGTTATCTCAGGGCTTCCGATGTTGTTGAGGTGCGTGGTCCGCCAAAGGCCGAAGAGGCGCCGCCCAATAGCGTTAGCGTGGGGTTGAGTCATCCATGGAGCGGATTGGGAAAGTCTAGACCCACGGGGGATAAGACTAATCCCGTATCAGCCATCTCATGCTTGCCAGCCAAGTGGCCTCCACCATGGCTCGATCTTTCGATGCAGCCGCGTACACGAATAGCACTCTCACAAGCCACGTTTTGACCGTTTGCCCAGCGTACCGTATCTGGGCATTTGCGGGGGGGTTGTACGCCTGGCCGCCTCGACTACTGCGACAGACTTCACGGCGTCGACGGGTGCTTGGCCCAATGGCATGCGGCGGACGGCTAAACGGCAGGCAGACTGCCAATACTCAAGACAACATGGGGCGGAGCGACTTGTAACCGCCGTTCTCGTCCGGCTCAGGGATGCTGGAGACCTTCTGCTTTTACATTGGACGGGGCCGCCGAGATACATGGATTCCTGCTGTGTGCGTCAGGGAGGGCGGAGGTAGGGTGGAGTTTAGCGGGCGGGGATTGGCCTTGTCCTAACGACGCCATGCATGCGATAACTATGGCATTCCTGCGCCATCTGAGAAACTGATGCTCACGCGTGGGGTATAAGGGCATCGCATTCCCCAGCTTTCCATCGTGGTGGCACAACAGAGCACAGCATCACATCATCATCACTTCACACTCGTCACTCCTCCATCACAGATTCCCGCATTCGGTAATCCGTCACACGACCACATCTTCACTCATATACAACTAAACATATATACTCAACTTACTCCTCGCAACACTTGCACACAACCAAATAAATATATTCATCTTCCACCATATCTTCCGTTTCCGCCATGTCCACCGAGTCCACCTACGTCTACATCCCCAACCTTGTCGGCCGCCAGATGCTCCGCATCCCCGTCGTCGCTTTGGACGATGAGGCTGAGGTTGAGCAAGTCCAGGTCCCCGACACCCCCTCTGCTCTCATCCTCGACACCAACGCCGTCAAGTCAGCCAGCAAGTGCATCCGCCGAGACGACTCCCCTTCCGTGTCCGTCGAGAGCGTCTCCGAGTCGGAATGAGCACATCCTTTAACATGTTATATGAGCATGAAGGGGAGAGCAGAGCGAACACGATTGTACAATCGTGAACAAGAAGGGATGCCAGACTGAGGATGAAGTCAGAAAAGACGAATCGAGTCGAGACGAGACGATCCACCACCCCACATCAAAGTGAACTTTGAACGCGGGGCACCCAATAATTCCAAGTGTGTACACCACCAAGTTGAAGGCACAACAATTGTTTTGGAGGGGCGAAGATCTTCACCGGAAGCCCATTTTGGCTAAAATACCGACCTTGGCCAACATCATTGCACCCACAATTCAACCGAAATTCAGCAACGGGACGATCATCAACCTTTTTTTGTTCCTTGTGCGTTTTGTTGACGATGGCCGTGCGCGGGGTCGATGGTTTTCAAGATCGAGACGGAGAACGAGGGGAAAAGGGTAGAGATTTGCGTGAAGCGCACATGCAGTGCATGTCTCACTGAGCAAACGAGGGGATAATCTTTCCTCCAAAAAAAAAAAAAAAAAAAAAAAAAAAAAAACTGTCAGATCGATCGATTTGGTGGGGCAGCAAAAGTCATGGCTACAAAAAGTTGGGGGCTTTTTTTTATCTCGCCATATTTTAAAAGTGGTTTCAAATTGCATTTGTATCTCTTTTTCATATAACGTTTTTCTTTTTCTGTAATTAGATACCCCCTTGCCTCTCCGCACCATCTATAATAATTTAATACTTCACCAAATTCTCACTTTGCTCCTCTGTAACCTTGCAAAATAAACCAAAGCAACCAAAAAAAAAATCCAAATCTCACATGTCAACACCACTCAACGTCTACAAATCAATATCACACTCACATGTTTCACACACACACCCCTACCTTTTCAGTAACCTTAACCTTAACCCTTCCCCAAAAATTTCCCAATGCACAACATGTCAAAAAAAAACTTTACAACCATTACCTTATTCCCGCTTACTTACTCGCTCAACTCGCTCAACATCACACCACACCACACCATAACAACCACAACCACACTAAAACACCAACCAACGCGCCCCACCTTCACACACCATCTTTCTTACAAATTAGTCTGGACCCCCTGACTCAGGACCCACTCTCTCTCTCTCTCACCCAACTTCTCTTTGAACGCGCGTAATCGTCTAAGTGTTGTCTCAAGCCCCCCACTCGAGGCAAGCGAGCGAGCGAGCCTCATCTTTTTCTTTAACCTTCTTTTTTTTTATTTTAACAATGTAAGGCGCGGGTTTCACGTGTTATACAACGTTTCGAAAGTTTTTGAGATTTTGAGGGAAGGGGAAAAGAAGCGTTTACGTATGTACGTACGTACGCGTACGCATTGTGCGTGTACGTACGTACGTAATGTATGTATGTATAAAAGGGAGGGTTTTTAGGGTAAGGGGGTTAGTTAGACGGATATTTTTGGGAATTGGGAATTGGGAATTATTGCGCCCGCGCGCGCGCGCGCGTGCTCGTGCGTGTGGGTGTGTGCAAGGGGGAGGGGAACGTGAACGGATGTGTATGTGGTGTTTGCGTGGCGGCAAGTACTGTAAAGTAGTTTATTGTCAATATTCGATAATAAAGTTGGGGGGAAAAATTGAATGCTTATGGAATAAGGGATTGGGATACATTAGGGATGCTACATATGATGAAAGGGGTGGGTGGTTGGAAGGATAAATTTAGAAAAAAAAAAGGACTAGTTCTCGCGCGCGCGCGCGTGTGCGTGCGCCTTATGGGACGGACGGTTGTTATCGATAAAAATCGATAATCGATTATTTGGGTTGGTTTGGGCTGGGTTTAGGTGGTACAGTAGTGCGGTTTGTGGTTGCGGTGCCGGTGCGTGATGTACGGCGTAATTCTACATGTATGTATGTTGATCAGGGGGATGTACTTGTGGATCTAGGGGGGGCGTTTGTAGGAAGGAGAAGAAGGGAGTCGAGGTTTTGTGTGTAGAGTGTGGTTGGTTGGTTGGTTAAGTTTTTACTTTTGAGAGTGAGGGAAGAAGTGCAGTGTTCGCTTCACCATGTATCAATACATGCAGAGAGAAAGGTTGATACGAAAAAGATGCGTAAGAGACACGAGGAAAGTCACGGAGTAAGCTCAAATTTTGTATCTTCCTTAATAATAGTACATATACACTCAGATTCAAGCCATTGAATTCCACCAAGTCCGCGCGCGGATAGTGCTCAGAGTATAGGAGAAACGTCAACGATATTGATGTGCCAAGACAACAGCTGTCCGTCCTTTGGATAAACATTTATTGATTCGTTCGGAGATGGGAGAGCCCCATTCATAGGGTTCTTTGAGCGGTTCCTGAGGAAGTTCAACATTGTGCGTTTTTTTGTTGCAGGTTAATGCATCTCGATAGACCTTTGTGTTTCTTATTTCCGGTGCTTAAGTCGTCAGGCTAATCTTGTTCTTCCGCGAACAAGATCAGCCTGACGACTTAAGCACCGGAAATAAGAAAGACATGTACCCAACTCAAGCCACATGCAACAAGCTCTTGAATTGATGAAGGTCAGAGGCGTGACCCCAGGGCCGCCAACTCCCACCCAAATTTTCCCGTGAAACAGTCTCTCGAGTTTGTCGCGTGGTTTCGCGCGGGCACCAAAGCCAAATCCCCTAGGCACCAAATCCGGCAGGATGTCTTCCCGTATGCTGTAAACCCAGGCGCAAATCGTCGAGGACTGGTTGCGGATATGTTTGGACTGGAGGTCTATCCCCAACTCCTCTTCCGTGTACTCTAGAGACCAATCAAGTGATTCGAGATGACGAACGGTAGCACCTTCGGTGAGGTTGAAGTTGTGCTTCCACCTCTTAATGTTTTCCGCAAATTGAGCAGATAGATTGTCGTGCCCCGGCAGCAATCTGCTAGATTTGTCTATTCAGAGCTGTTGTTCCATACAGCTCCGAATGGACTAGTCTAGCAGATTGCTGCCGGGGCACGACGGTCAAGAGCGTGAGGGTTTTAAGCTTTTTTTATGTACAGTCTCCTGTCCCTGCGGTACTTTCCCCTTTCCTTCCCCTTTCCCTTCGGGCTTTGGAGCCATGACGAAATGGTGAACGCTTAAGTGCGGAGCGAAACGGAGTGGATCGAGAATGTAGGAGGCGGGCGATCGGCTGGGAAGCTCTTCGTGTTAGCGTGGATCTGCAGTAGAGTGTGGGTGGTTGTAGTGTCTTTATAGGACAGTAAAAGATAGAGAGACTAATCACGTACCTATAGTTCGTCCTTCGCTGAGAGGTGTTAGTTGAGTTGCGAATCTCAGGCTTCTGCGCCTGCAACTCTGCGCCTGAGGTATCTTGGGTGACAGTCAATGCCAATGCCGGAAGGTGCTTGGCCAGCTCTTCCTCCTGCATCTGATCCAGCTCCTTGATAGCATCGTTGGCATTCTTGACGAGGGCGCGCAGGATTTCTTGACCCGCATCTTCCTCACCACACCTAACATCTGCGAGAGACGCCTTCTTTGCTGTTTTAATGCTTCTACTTGTTGGTAACTTGCCTCGTCGAAAAACCATGATCCTCGGGTCATTGAGGGTATCGTACACCCAGATGACGAAGTGCCAGGTTTTGTCAACGCCCCTGCTAGAGACTCGCAGGACCTGTGTAATAGTGTAGGTTAGAGGGTGCAACGCGTGGTTGCTCGGCTGTGGTCTCAGGAATCATAGTCTCTAAGCCTATACCATAGACATGCTGCTTTATGGCGCGTCGAATCGAGCAGCTCCTGCAAGAGGAGATCAAAGTTGCTCGCCGGTTCCAACTCCACCACGTAAACGCGACAAAAGACCTGGTGACGGTGCAAAACCCGTCTCTTCAGGCAATGTACCACCTACATATATAACCAGATGCTAGGCGTGCAGGAGAAAATCGACTTCCGCCACATGCACACCCACGCACACAGCTACGCTGTGGAGCTAGATGGCGACGAGTTCACCATCCAGCACTAGTCGAAGGGCGGGACAAGCACCCACCGAGAACGAGCGATACTCCACCCATTCGTGGCCATCAACGTCGTTGTCGTGGACGACCTCCACGACAGGTTACCCTACCCCGACGCTATCGTGGAGGAGTGCAAAACCACATATCCCCACATCGACTGGCTCCGCGACGCGACGGTCCACCTATACATCGTGCAGCTCCCGCACCACCCAGAGCTTTACCTCATTCCCAGGGGGTGCGTCGAATCAGTCCACAGCTTTTACACCAGCTCCAGATTCCGAGGGTCGTGCAGGATGAGTAGCTGCTATTTTGGGACCTGAAAGCCTTTGTGGAAGTTCCACACGGACACCCGATGAGCACACCGTTTGCGTCTCAGAGAGACGCTTCTGAAATTGTGCACAACCGGCACGAGATACGCAAGCTCTTAGGTATGTTAGAAGATAAATACCTAAGCGACAAGGGCACCGTCATATTCGCGTCCCTAAAACAGGAGTTAGACGTTCCTTATTCCTCTGCGAGTTTAAGATTGCTCGGATGTAGCTTGCGCGCAGCGAATCCGCAATAAGGCAACAAACATTTGTTGCTTCATTGCAAATTTGGCTGCGCGCAAACTCAAGGAGCTCGAGAATAGAAATGAAAGGAATGAGACCCACGTATATATATAAACACAGAAACTGTCTATCTCACGCGAGTCAAGACGGACAACAACTTCCAAAGTTTCCCGTATCTGCACAAGCGTCAACGTTCTCAAGCCAGGAACCCTAAGCTTAAGCAGGTCAATGTAATCAAGAAAGTCCCGAGGCTCAGGAAACTCGGGGTTTTTTTTTCTTATCTGCTTTGGAATACAGCCTTACTACCGCCTGCATGGTGGAGATGCCCACGGTAAGCTCCCTCAGCCCCTTGCAGCGCTTGATCAATTGAGACCGCGGCCTAGCATAGGTATCCGTCGAGAATGATGGGAAGGTATATATATATATGTGTGTGTGTGTGGCCAAGAAACTGGTATATATAAATGAGGGAGTGGTATATATAAACAGGAAGTCGTACCCCGATCCTGTATTGAACCAGTGGCAGACGTGCCTGCGCGCGCGAAGCCGGGGATCCCTAAGGAGAGCAGCTCCTGCTATCCATAGTTCTGCAGGCAGTGGAACGAGTTCAAGCCACACGACGGGAGTAATGTTGTCGCGCTCTCGCTCGGGAGAATGGCGTTGCCTAAGACGTGGTGCTTGGTAGGCGTATATAGTATAGGAGGACATGTTCCTGAAAGCCCTTGTGTATATATAAGTGGATGTGAATCTGCTCTGAGGCAGATACAAGTACATAGATGAGGCTGGACGTCCGTAGGAAACGTCTGGTTTGCATGCAGATTTGCCGTCGGTTCCCTTTTTGACGATAAGGGAGATGAGCCAGAGGGAGACCGACGTCAATTGTATATAGTGCAAGTATTGCTCTTGCAAAAGGCGAGGGACGAGATAGTGCATCTCGCTCGCCGCGAAAAACTGGTGATGACGGCGGATGGAAGCTGAAGATCCCAGGTTCATTGAATATCCCCCAAGACAGTCCCGTGTATGGAAAAACGAGGGGGGAGTGCCAGCTCAAGTGCGTCAGTCATGAGAGAAACGTCGCGCTGAGGAGCACTTAAACAGTCGGCTAGCGACTTGATTATGCATAGAAAGGCGCTGGGATAGACATTGGCTAAAGTATGCTCAGCCAAGGATTTGAGCAAGTGTATTTTTCGTTCCTCAAAGATCCCTGGATTATTTGAAGCTATTGGTCGGGATTGATGGTTTTTATGGCGAGACTGAGGAATTCCTGGATTGGAGGTGTAGGTGACAAGATTGGGCCGGACCTAGGCAGGAAGAATCTCGGAGAACCTGTTGCAATCTATCAGAATACGGCTCAAAAATGAAGTTGGGAATGTCTTACACAACCGAATGTGGCCCATGCAGTTCAGTGAATGAATCAAAGCCTTGGGGAAAGAACGACAGACGAAAAGCCAAGTGTAGGATCTAAGTCCAATAGCCAGTCGGACTGAAAAAATGAAGACCCGCTCACCGTAGCTTTTGCGGGTGTATGATTCAACAAACAACTGGACAAGGTGCGCAACAAAAGAAAAATCAACGCCAAGTAAACTCAAAGAGAACTACAGCAAGTAATGAAGAGGGGACAAAAATATAAATTAGAATGAGATCATTAATGGAGGGTGAGAAGTATAAAGGAAAGATGGGTATTCGTGGACAACAAATGCACATGGAGGGAAAGAATATTTAACGAAAGACGACTTCAAAAAAATATAAATAAATAAGAGGGTAGTGCGCAAGAAACGCAGTGAAGTGAATAAAGAAAGAAGCAATCCAAAGGTTTGGGCAGTCCATTTTATATACACCGTCCAAACCCCAGAAGCCACGATTCTGAAAAAAGTCACAAGTCAGCCATGGACGTCACTAACACAGGTCTGTAAACTCTCGCAGCATAATTTACTCCCGCGGGATTTCTATTGACGGGACGGATAATTGAGTCTGCATAATAATGAGCTGTCCAAGTGCAATTTAGGCTTCTCATTGGATTTGGCTGCTTTCTACTCGTTCGCGAGGTCGCACAACGTCTCTCACCCCACGAAATCGCCCATTCTCGACCAGCAATCGTCTCGCTGCCTAGCGACCCCACACGGACATTCCCGCATCTAATGCATCTCAAACCAAGAACGGAATATCAAATGCAACTCAAAATATCTCCTGCAGTCTAATTCTGGGATATATAATGCAGGCTGACTGGATTTGACACTGTGAAACGGGTAAAAAAAGTATATATATTGAGGAGACTGCAGAGTCCCGAGAAGGCGAGCATTCTAGGTTAGTGATCCTCAACTATCCGAATTGCATACTACCATAGACTTTTACTCTGTCTCGTTGCACAGCAAACCGCTCCTCTCGTCCACTACCTTCATCCACTGCCTCCCCTCCCCGCTTCCCCTCCCCACTCCCTAACCAGCAAGACCCTAAACAACGCACTATCCCGCACATCCTCCCAATCCTCATCCTCACCACCCTATCCTTACCCTATCCTTCACGCACCCACCCGTCCATTTATTGATTCATCTACACCGCCCCTCCCGATCCCCGCCCACGTAGCAAGATCTTCTTTTTTTCTCTGCATCAAACAAACCCCCTCCTCCCTTTCCCCTGTCTACCAAAACGAAAAGACGCGCAAGATTCCGTTCTCTCCCCGTCTACTCTTAGCACAACATATGTAGGACGTGTATGTTATTTGATGTATACATCTTACTTTAGTTCTGGGTAATTTCGGAAGGGAGGGAGGGAGTTTTGTGTTTATGCTGTGACATTTCACGTAGGGATTAGGGGTGACGGGTGGGAACTCGGATTTCACACGCTTTATTTTTTGTTTGTGTGTGTGTTGGTGGTTTTTGGTTGGGAAAGGGGGATGGAAGTGGAGGGGCGTACGTATATAACCATGTGGGTCTTTGGATGATGGCGATACCCTTCTGTGCGCGGTTTTTGAGTAAAGAAGCCTCTGAAGTGGTACAATACCTGTGTTCATAATTACTCGTTGGGACGAAGATGCGTAGTGTAATGGAACTTGAAATGGATGCGGCGAGGAGAATTTTCTGGCTTGAGGAGGAGGGAAAGGTGAAAAGGAGAGGCTCACGGATTGAATGGAGTGTCTAGTACGAAGGGAATTAAAGAAGAAGTCCGGGCCTAGTGGATGTTTCACAAGAGCAGTGAAGGAAGGGTTTTGGTGGGCGGTGATGAATGTAGGCGGGTCGAATCTACTGGACTGTAAGAGCACCAAGCGCTCTTGGTTAAGGACGCGTACGCAGAGGTATGAGGTGGATCTTGATACAGAAGGAGGATCGGTTTGTCGTTATCTTATGATTTGTATGTCCAAACGAGTACTCCCCTGACTTGCGCTTCTCGTTGCGCACTGCAAGACCTGACTCAGTGCTAATTGGAGTTGCGAGTCTTTATATACCCGCCCGTCCTCATCATACAAGAGAAAGTAAAACGCGTTGACAACTTCGACGAATATCTATTTCTACGGATTCGGGGACTGGCAGAAGTAATTGACGCCTTTGACTGAGGGGACATGTCTGTGAGAGTAGAGGGATTTATATAATATAATAATAGCATGTGCACAAAATGTTGACAAGTTATGCTTTTTGAATAAAGTTCAATAGTGACGAAACACTACCCGGGGATCTCTACGTAAACTAAAGATGTTAAATGAAGTAGACACATACAAGGCAAGACTACCTCGACAAAGAAAAAAAAATCAGAAAAAAAGGTTCAAAATAGCGTATCACTGATCAAAGGATCAATAATAACCCGAACTGATAAGTTATGGAGTAGGAGGTGATTGTCGTAGTAGGGGTTAGCAATTAGATGATTAGTGATATCGGCGTAGATATTCCGACACTAGGTTCCACTTTCCTCAATCCTCCACTAACCACTAACAGATTGTTAATCATTGAATCTACTATGCTTGTGCGGCACTTCACTAAAGGTTGAAAAGATGCTAGTCCCTCTTGTTCTTATACAGTACCACATGTCCTGATAGTCTACATCCTACAATGTAGAGATATACGAACAGTGAATTGGTACGTTCGATAGGTTACAGATAATTCGCGCTTTTCCTGATGTATACTAGGAGATCGGTCCGATTTTCTTTTCGCAAGCAACTCCTCTTTGGGATCTTACAAGACCCCGCTGGTCTTCACTCGACGTTGCTGAAAGTGGAACACGCGTTCTCGGACAGGGAGGTAGCCATATTGGGGTATACAGCTCGCGCGCGAGGCAGTTTGCAGTGCTATCTACGCGCAGGAGTAAAATCTCGGAGATCAAACACCAGGGTCAATTAAAGATATCAATGCTTAAATGGGTTTGGCATGCGAGTGTGCGTGGGGGCGGCGGGCCCGGGCATCCGAAAGAGGAAAGTACGCTAGTAAATAGATGACCGAGTTTCTTCACATTTCATCCATCACCACCCCAAAACTCCAGGCTGACGACGCCGATACAAGCAGCGATGCTCGCCCGCGAGATCTGCATTCAGTGCGTCCCGTTGGAAATCTCCTTACCCCTCATAAGGATCTAGTCCCCGCATGGGCGCCTTGCCCAATTCTTAGATGCTTGCGCGGTGGACACGGGCTTGGGGGCCATTTGCGAACTTCGGGCCAAGATGCGAGGCCGGCTTACGAGTCTACCCCATATTTTGGAACCGTTGGAAGGAGCGATGAGCCACGATTGAGCGGGTATGCATGCGACTCCTCTGCACATAGGCCATTGATTTAGGGCTTTTTGACGATTGTTAAGTTGGGCTGTGTGGTGCATGCCGCAGCTGCTTGCAAAATGTTGCTTGGCTGTGCTTTTAGTCCAAGAGGTTTTGGGAAAGGTTCGTGCTTTCTTCCCCTGGTCTTCATAACCGCGATGGAATAAGGGTCTAGTCGGTTATTTAGGGCGTGTGTTTAGGTTTGTATATATACCTATCGTGGATAGCTCTGGCCATTTCTCAGGCGCTTCTAGTTTTCATCTTACACAAAACCTTGCGTCTTGGACTACTCGAGCCATCAGCTACCAAGTCATCATGGAGATGAACAAAATGAATTCATTGACGGAAACAACCACAGACGAACCCCTCACACTGAAGCCAGAAGAATTAAACGAAAACATCCGCTCAGACGCCAACCTCAACCTTCGCGACGGCCTTCAGCAATATAAAAAGGTCGCCCACTGGACAATAGCCCTCTCAAGCGTTGTTTGCCTCTGGGGCTATGATCTAGCGGTCGTGGGTGCCGTCGCATCTCTGGACCCTTTCCAACGCGACTTTGGCGTCTTTGACAAGATTGAGAATGGCAAGGAAAAGTGGATCATTCCGGGCATCTGGCTTTCATTGTGGCTGGCAATGCCGTCTGTAGGGCAGTTGGTCGGAGGCATTGTCGCCGGTCCGCTTGCCGATAGAAGAGGAAGAAAGGCCTGTATGCTCTGGGGTGCCATTCTCATAACCGTCGCTGTCTTAATCATTTTCCTTGCCAACCGAGTTCCCGGTCTCGATGGCAAGCGCGGCGTCTTCCTCGCGGGCAAAATGCTCCAAGGCATAGCCACCGCTCTGCTCAAAATCACAACACAAACCTGGATCTCTGAAACCGCCCCCGTCTGCCTCCGTGGGGCCTTGATGACAGTCGTTCCTGCCGCCAACCTTGTCGGTCAACTCATAGGCGCCCTCGCCGTCTTTGGCGTCAACGGTATCGAAACCGACTTCGGCTATCTCCTCGTCCTCGGCCTCCAATGGGTCTTCTGCATCGCGCCCTTCCTGCTGGCCTTCATCCTTCCCGAGTCCCCCGCCTACCTCGTTCGCCAGGACCGACTCGGCGAAGCCCGCCAGAGCATCGACCGGCTTTTCGCGCCCAAGAATGACAGCGAGAAAGTCCTCGCCGACGTCGTCGCCGCCGAGCAAGAAGAGCGCTCCAAGCACATGAACGCCGGCGCCATCACCTACGCCGAGTGCTTCCGGGGCACCAACCTCCCCCGAACCGGCGTCGTCATCTTCGCCAACTTCCTCCCACCCCTCTTCGGCCTCCCCTTGCTCACCTCGGCCTCCTACTTCCTCCAACAACTCGGCATGACCTCCAGGTTCTCCCTTATATTCCTCATCATCGGCATCATCGTCGGCTTCGCAGGCAACCTCGGCTCCACCTGGACCCTCTCTCACCTCTCCCGCCGCTGGCTCACCATCTACTCGCTCCTGGGCACCGCAGCGCTCTGGGCCGCCATGGGCGTCACGGGCGTCATCCCTTCCGCCGCCGCTCCCGAGGGCATTTCCAAATGGCTGGCGGCCGCGTTCATGATGCTCATCATTTTCGTGTGCGGCCTCGGCTGCTGGTCCTCCTCCTACACTATCATGTCCGAAGTCTCATCGCTGCGTCTCCGCGCTGCCTCCCAATCCATCGGCGGCATCTCCGCCTACCTCGCCGCCATCTTCACAAACTTCGTCCTCCCCTTCCTGTATAACCCCGATCAGGCCGATCTGAAGGCCACGACGGGGTTTGTGTTCACGGGCACGAGTGTCATCGCGGCCGTCGCGACGTGGGCTGTTGTTCCGGAGATGAGGGGACGCAGTGTCATGGAAATTGATCACATGTTTGAAAGTGGGGTTAAGGCTTGGAGGAGTGCTGCGTGGGTTGACGAGAAGGGCGGTGCTGGGGCGACGGTGTGAACGAAGAATTGGAGAGTTGACGGATGGGAAGTCGTTCAAATGATCTCTTTTTTTGTAACATGGTCTTGCATCTACTCATATGCCGTTTTCTTTGTGTTTATTCGGCGGCAGTACTTCACAACGTTATCAGTCTTCCTTTCTTGTTTTCCCCCTTGACACACAAAATCCGTTTTCTGCATTTCTTCCGCATCACGTCTATGCGCGAAAAAAGAATCTGTTTCCTACATTTCGGCCCCATCTCGTCTCGTTTCATTTCATCTCACGCATATTTAGTTGGGTTCTTTCACAGACATACTCTACATATCTTTGGCATGCATACAAATCAAATGAATCCCATCCGGGTCTCGTACATACATTCGGCATGGCAGTGCATAACAGTGCAGAACAAAAAAAAATAAAAATAAAATGAAAGAAGCATCGCCTCCCCTTGCCTCTTTTTTTCTTTTTTCTTTTTTGGACATATCGTGTGGCTTGTTTGAAGGTGAATGTCCACATCACGTGGCTAGCCACGTGATCCTCTGTATATATACCTCACCTTCTATAGTACTGCTCCATCACTCAACCAATCACTTCTCCTCCATCAGTATCACCTGTATTGGTGTCCTCTAACATGTCCTCATATCAAAACACTCACTGTTGGACCTCCTTACTTACTTCAATTGTCTGCTTTATTCAACAAGTAGAGATACCAGCTCAAGCTTTATTGAGCCTCTATACTAGTGTTTTTATTCGTATCCCGTATGTATGTTTCCTATGTAACATACGCATGCCCACACGTAGACACACACACACACACAGAGAGAGAGAGAGAGAGAGAGAGAGAGATCATCAAGTCACGCCAAGTCATGCACGTATACAACAGTCAAGGGTAAGAGTAAGTACATATAAAGAACCGCCAATCGACAAATATATCAACCTTGTTAAATATGAGTTACTTAGGTTACTAAATTAAATACATTGAGTTGAATCGTTTGAGATATACAGTCTCATTACGTATCACGAGCAGAACAGTTATGCATTCAAAAGAGGGAAGGGTTAATTCTGTTGCTCTAGCTACTGCTATGGATCGGCTCTGTATAAGGAAATCCAATTCCCCTCTTTCCATGTGATCTCCTAGTAGCTAGAGCCTACTAGTGCGCTACTTAATAATCATAGTAAACCTTTCCTAAGGTCTCTTATACAGTAGTGTTGGGGAGCTCTTCTTCTATTCGCTACCCTAATAGAGGTTATCCTTGCCTTGTACAAAGATCACTGCTCTGGGCAACGGTATATAAGTAGGGGGCTTTTGGACGCTTTTCACTCTGGAAAGTTGAGCTTCACCCCTGGTTCCTTAGAAGGATGCTTTGGTCCCCGATCCCATCACTTTCAACTTCTTCCGAGCTTTTCCGCACAGAAGTTACAATGTACGATCGTGTCATGAGCCCTCCTAGTGCCTCTTCCGGTGGAACTGTGCACAGGGTTAATACAAATTTCCCGAACCCGCGAGGCAGGAAAACTCACATATAACTAGGAAGCCCCACTCCTTGATGATAGGTACCCATGCTGCCAACGCTAGGACTTGCCCAAATGACCATTGCTGATCTTCATTGTTGATTTCAGACGACGTCTGGATTATATCTGCTCTCCAGGCGGTAATAAGTCCGAGCAAAGTCCACATCGAGAGAACACAGGTAAACGCAAATCCTAGTCTCAATAATGTGCCGACGGACCATGGGCGATCATCCTTCACACTTATAGGAAGACATATCCAACCAACGGTTACCACGAAAATTGCTGTCATAGAGTATCCCAAGGGGTAAACATCAAAATTCTGTTGTGGGTCGCAAAAGGCCGCCCACACGATTTGTGGCCCTGGGTCAGACAAAACGTCGTCCCAATATCTAGTGAGTCGGAGTAACAACACAAGGTTCGACAGAACTAGAGCGAATAAAAGTAGCCAACCTACTACCCGCTGCTTCCGGCGTCGGGCCCCAACTAAAGTGCATTGGAGGAGGGCTGCGCAAAAAGCGGAGGATAAACATGCCATCATTGAGACGGCAGCAGTGTATGGCGATATGAGTTTGTCGGGTACCCTGAAGGATCGAGAAGTTTGGACAATGCTTGCAATTTGGAGACTCATGCTGAAGATAACCGCCGAATCTATAAATCCAACGGAGGATTCTTCAAAGGCCGTTAGAGCACGCTTCGCAACACGCTTTAGAACACTGTTCGAAGCGCTGCTCTTTCGGTAATGATCTTGAATACGTCCGAAGAGAATGGCGATGGCATAGATAGTAGCCAGGGCTGCCTCTGTTTGATATGCGATGAACATCTAAATACAGAATGTAGTCAGTATATATACTTTTATCTAACCAGTCGGCACAGAGAAGTGAGTCGACATACCCCAACCCCAGCAAGGTCATCATCCCCCGCGGACCCATAAGTTTTGCAAAATTCATCTAGCGTATGTGATTCACTACAGTTCGAGAGGCCCCAGCTCATCCATTCAGTGAGTTCGATGGTGGTGCTATTGTCGACATACCATCCCAACAGCTGTGCATCGGTCGGATAGGTACTAAGGTTACTCGGCAA
Organism: Periconia macrospinosa; assembly: GCA_003073855.1. NCBI lineage: Eukaryota > Fungi > Ascomycota > Dothideomycetes > Pleosporales > Periconiaceae > Periconia > Periconia macrospinosa. Next base: position 73,557 of record KZ805439.1, read on the forward strand.
GGAAGAACGAAGGTAATCGGTAAGAAATGCGACGCTGTTATCTGGTTGAGTCTTCGACCATGCTTCCACTGCAGAGCAATTCTTATATGAAAGCCAGTTGATGGGTGGAGACGTCCAAGACGTGTTCACTACCGCCATATTATCATGCCACTAGGGAGAGCCGGCGATATTTTTAGATTGGATTTCAAAGACGACACCGCCTTTAACTATTATCTACCAGCCCCCACGATTGTTGGTGTCACAGATTTTCAGCTGTGGGCTGGAGTGAGCCACTGTTAATCATTTCCTAGAAAGGTTACGAGTGTAGAATGTGCAGGAATAGAGGGAATCACGTAAGGCTAAAATCAGATATTGTGCCGTCTCATACGAGATTTGATAGCCTGGCGTCGTATTCACCCTATCCTTCATCGTACAATCCGTATCCATCTCGTACTAACGAAATTAAGGAGGAGCGATATCTACCAGTATTCAGAGAGATTTAACACTAGATGTCGCCACCACAAGCAAGGAGGGTGGACGGCACGCTTATCGCACCTCCTAATGTTATGAATAGTTTTCAATGCTGATAAAGAGGGCAGACGTTGTTCTTACAGGCTAAAATGGAGACTGCACGTCGTTCGAGTAGACGCCACAAGATCGGGCCCAGGATCGGGATCCGCAGCGGGAGTGCTAAAACCCACCCTGAAACTCATCAGCATGCCTCGAAGCTGCAACAACTATTATTACAACTGCAAATGTGCCCACTTCCATTCCGGCGGTGGTTTGGGGCGTTCCAGCTCTTTCAGCTTCTGACTGTCGATGCATATGCGATTGACGTGACGATCGAGTCTTTCGGGGAGGCAAAATACATCATGCAGCTCGCCAACAGGGTGCCAGAATCAGCAGCAGCCTCACATGCAAGCCTACGAAGCAAAAAATTAAGAAGTGTCCGAAACCTAGCAGGAAGCAGGTTTCATCGCCGGGAACTAAAACGGGACCCACAGTAAGGCCCTCAGCACGGGCGGAGCCTAAATCGACCTCTGGAAACACCATTCTATGGCTCTAGAGATTGCGGTGCACACGTAACAAGCCGCTCTCTGCGCATTTGTGCGACAGCTGCGTCCCCACATATCAGCCTGCCAAATATTTACGACGTGGTTGTCCAGCGACCTCTTTTGGCCTTTGTATATCACATATTTGTTCCGGTCAATTGTCATGCTAATATCAAGCCACATGAAATCGCTAGCTTGGCAGCTGAATGCTTGTGCTACAAACAGAGTCCAGCGTACGATGCATCTAGCTGCCGGTGAAAACCACGAACGGGGTGGTAGACATGCTATGCACGAAATATTCGATGATCGAGGAGTCGAGAGCTAATAGCCGCCTGATTGAATTGCAAGGTAAGAACTGAACACACTGAATAGTTATTGTCACTCGGCTGTAGCGAGAAACTGCTGACCTTTGTAATCCTAACTTTAAAGTTAACAGATTTTATTTACTTCCTATGTTCGAACTGTACTGCTGTAGTGATTCAATTATTAAACTCTAAACTCGTACGTACATACTTGAAACTCGGCCCGGCCGCTTTTTTTGTCTTTTTTTCTTCGGGAGAGATTTCGGTTCATTAAATTAAAAGTTATTGTTTTTGAGTTTCCAACAAGGATAACTAGGTACTTACTCCCATTTGTAGTAATAGGTCAAATCGAGTACGTATATACGTACGTATATACGTTTAGAAATTAGATTAGAGTAAACATCCTAGTAGCGTTGTAGCGCTAAGTGTTTGGAAACTAGGGAAGGTTGATGGTATATACGGGACTCCGCTCCATTCCCTTCCCTTTTTAGAATTCGAAGTTGAAATATATGAAAAAGGCGCCCCTCTTTCCCTTAGTGAAACCAAAAAAAAAAAAAAAAAAAAAATGAAAACTAGGCTGATTAGTTAGGAGTTAAGTTTTGCGCGCCTGTACATCGGTTAGGGGGCAGATTAGTATATTGGAAGAAGTAGTGAAGGGTTAAAGATATAGATTAAACTTTAGTAAGTTAACAAATTACGTGCGTAGATGAATAAAAAAATTCCCTTATAAAGGTTTCTTAGGGTGCCCTTAAGGATAAAGAGATCCCCAGCGGATGCCAGGATGCTACTAAAACCCTACTGCCAATAATCACGTGATCTTGCTTATGTGTAAACTCACCGATTATTTAACGTAGAATCTATATGGTTGTTGCCTAAATACAAACCTATGGCGAATGTCTTGACCTATGTCATGGATCTTCTTTTTTCAGCTCGTTAACGTAGCCGAATCACCGAGTGCCCGATCTTTTCCTGCCGTTTTTCTTTTTTCTTTTTTTCTTTTTTGGAAGCTAGACCTCTATTTTAATTGTTTAAAAAAAAACATTGAAAAGGAAGAGGATTCTAATTGATTGTTTTACTTACATAAAGAAATTGAGTAGAGGCTGCAGTATTAAGATAGGAGGGTTACAAAAGTCCGTAAAAGTGACTTTTGTATAGGGAAAAGAATCAGGCCCCCAGTATGTCGGCTACGTCATCTGGAAACCCAGGCTGAGCCTCGTTTATATCGCCACGTTGGGGGCTACACGTAATATGCCAATCTCACCATAAGAGTAAATAGTAGGGGTTCTTATCTAACACAGCCACGCGATCAGGCAATTATATATTCAACCTCGAAGTACCGCCTCATCAGCACAATTCCCGCCACGATATTGCATACCGCCATGCGGCATTCGAGGTACCACACGCTCGGATTGAACCAGCGCGAAAGGACAAAATATTCCTGGGCGCTTCCAGCTCTTGGGCTAATCATTACGTCAACAATAGTTATTGCGCTCTTGGTGTTGAATGCGCAAGAATGGAGGAGCTCGGAGAAAATGGTAATTTCAGTGCTAGAGAGACGGTCTACGATTGCAATCGGGGTACAGATTATTGCTCATATTCTCGGGGGGATACAGGTCCAAGTTTTATGTAAGGATTAGGCAGCTTGGATATCACTCGCTGCGGATGCTTATTTGTTGTGTCAGGCAATGTAATAGCTTCATCTTTTCGAGTCGCATTACCACTTCGCCCGTTTTCTTTTGACACCATTCGATTTTTCGGTGCCATATCTAGGCCAGGTGTTGCGTGGGAAGCGCGCTGGCTTTTCAACATTGCGTCCGTCCTTTTCGTGGTAGCTTCGCTCATCCCCGGTGCTATGTGGTCCGGCGCGATTACCCCAATATTCGAAGAGAAGATAGAAAATCGCACAATACAAATCCCGACATTCCAGTCCCAAAATCTATCCGCTATGTGGGATCCGGGAAACACAACGGCCACCAAAGCGAACGGGTTTTTCCCGGTTGATGTGTGGATTACCAATAATGGCTTGTTCACTTTCGAACCGGCAATATCGAGTATTCGCGGAAACTTCTTGGGCCTCGCAAGTACTGCTTCCAACACCACCGGACCGGATTCACTCCGTCCTAAATTCGACCACACGGGATATCATCACTTCAATCGAAGTTTCGGTGTGGGTGCAGCGGCTGGTCTCATTAGCGTACCAGACACAATCAACCCAACGTGGTATTCTTTTCCGGAGGTTGGTTTTGTATCCAACGCATCTTGCATGTACAACGCCTCGTCTGCGTTCGATATTCGGTACTTGACCCAGCACGACAAAAATTTTGATCTACGGTTCCAGGCAAACGGCACTTTCGCCAACGGAATGAAGGTGATCCCCGAATTCCGCCAAATCACGCCGCAGCGACACGACATTTTCATCTGGTCCGTCGCATACGCGGCCGCTGAAAAAAAGACATACATCTCAATAGCGGTTGATACCACCCTTCCCACCGACCCATACGACTTCAACCAGTTCGACAAAGTACAATGCGAAATAAATTACGAACCGACCAACTTCGTGGTTCAACTCAACGTAACCGCGAAGACCATGATTGCTACTAAGAGCAACGACCTGGCGGTCCCCTGGCCAGATTACGGCGATAAGGTGTTGTCGAGTTTAGATTCTTTCCGGCGCTATTCATCTGATGAATCCATGGTTTACGGGTCACACCTCGGTCACACCATCGTAGTGAACATCAATCAACTGCGCATGATGAAGAACCAGAGCGATAGCACCGACGACAAAAACAACGCTACAATGCTCCAAGGACTAGAAGAATATCTCGAATCACTCTACGATAATGGCATCGGCATGTTATCAGCAACCAGACTTATCGGCGCCAACAAAACCACTCCTGTTGATGCAACTGTCGGTGTACCCGCCATCAAGTACGGTCAACCAATCTATCTATATGCAGTCCTAGCCATCCAAATTGTTGTCTTAATAGCCTTCGTCGTTGAAGCGATAAGGACACGCGGATGGGCGTATATGGCGAGTTTGGAGCTTTCGGACGTGGCTAGTGTTATGCTTGCCGCATCCAACGGTGGCACTGCGTTATCGGAGAAGGTAAATCAGACATCCCCTGGAAAAATTGGGCATACCAAGTTGCGTTTGCGGAAGACTGCAGGTGGCTGGGAAGCTCTCACATTACAGGAGAGTGCAAGTGATGGAAGGTTTGACCTAAATGATCGAAAGAGAGGCAGGGTGATAGATGAGGCGTAGATAGAATCCTAAATTAAACTATTGGGAGTTTTAGCTGCAGTCATTATACCTACTCCCTACTTTTAAATACACGTACTACAGTCACCCATTTTATCGGTGTTTTTCAAAAAAAGCTGGCCACCCCATATATACCCTAAAAGAATTGTGATGTAGTAAGGGACCGGAGAAACGTCGGGCCGTTCGGCAGTGGGGTGAATAAGAGGTAGCGATAACTAGTAGAGTGGAGAGGGGACAACATTACGCACACCCAACAGGCGATTCGAGAAAGAATACATTAATTCTACGATAAGATACTTGGAAGAATAAGGTACACACTATTAATTGCGGTTGTAATTCCTACGCGAGCCTATGCTCTAATAATATTCTTAAACTTTACATAGAAGCAGCACTTGAGCATAATTTTATATTTCCCCTTATTAAAGCTAAATTTTTAAAATTACAGGTACAATGGCCTTGCACCTCATTTTGAGCTATCACCTAATTTAAATTCAATGTTACCTTAAACTGTTACGTTTCTATATACGCAGAAAATAAAGCCTCGGCGATAATTAGACTGGTAAATGGGTCTGGGTTGGGTCTAGGTTTAGGTCTTACGTAATCTAGGTTGGGTTGGGGTTGGGTTAGCTTATATAAGACCCGAACCCAGACCCAACCTATACCTAATTTTTTTGCAAATCTTGGGTATAGGTCTGGGTCTTATGTAATCTAGGTTAGGTCTAGGTTAGGTTATAATTAATAAGTAATTTTGTAGGCTTTTTACTTATAAAAGTAATAAATTTTAAAATTTAAGTATATATTTACTAACGTAACCGGCATACGAGTTGATTAGGCATACGAGTTGATCACTCTGCCAAGACCCCACTAAAATATATTATTATTAATAGTATAACGCGATGGCTTAATAACCTTAACAGCTGCCAGAGTTAAAAGAAGCTAGAATACAGCTTACGCTTTAGGCTATTAAATAAGACGCGACACTATTACAGCGACGCGCTGCAGCTATCTATAACGTCCCTTAATTAATAATTAGTAATTAACGCGCTAGAAAGACCTTTTAACGCGATTGCACGCCTAACTTAATAAAGCTTACCTTCTACAAAGAAGGAGTGATTCTCTAGGAGCTACTTAACTAGGACGAGCGAGGATTCCCACTCCGGCTTACGGATATCTAATCTATAGCTAATTCCTTGCTAGCTAAACGCAACCAAGACCTAGTAGGTAAAAAGTAGGCCTTAGCGTATGTTAAGCGCTATAATAAGCTTAAAGTAGTTTTTATTTAAAAGTACGACTATAAGAGAGCGAAATACGAGGATCCAAAGCTTATCTAGGATTAGTTCTGTTGTATAGAGAATACTAAAGCTAAGCATAGTATCCTTAATAAGGACACGTACAACTTTAATAAGTTAGGTTTTATAATAGGCATAATATTAATAGGGAGTGTTATTACCTTATCTAAGCGTTAAGGGAGAGCAAAGCTCCTCTAGCAGGGCAACTAAAAGTAGGTTACTATAATTTAAGGCGTTAACGCAACCGAATAGGCGATCCCGCCCTTTCTTATCTTTAGGGGTAAGCACCACCTATCTGCATAGTATAAAGAGAATTAACTACCCCCCGAATAGGTAATAGGGCTCTCTAAGAACGGTTAGACGATAAATAAGCTTACCCTAGCGTGGTTAAAGCACTTTAATAAACATACTGCAAGGCGTATAGTTGGCACAGCGCGGCTACTTATTCTTAACGGCTACGAGAGCCACCACTCTTTTAAATTTAAGTAATACTATAAGGAACATAATATTGTTACCTTATGTATGCCCCTACACTTATTGCACCTCCTACAGCCGCTTAACGTTAGTTGTTTTGCGCCTTTAAAGAAGGCCTATAGGCGCTAAGCTAAGTAGCTAATACGCAACTATATTACCTATATTATAAAACTTAAGTTCTTACTGTGCTTTATTACTGCTTTTTGCAATTCCTTTACTAAAAGTAATATATAAGGAGGCTTTAGAGGCGCTAGGCTAGTCCTATTTAACCTAGAGGCTGTAATATTAAAGCTTAATGTAAGGTTAAGGACGCTAACACTACCCCTTCTAAATAAGGAGCCCTAGGAGTCTAAAACCCTAAGCAATACCCTAGAAATTAGGTCTCAGTTAACGCTGGTAAAGGAGAGGATTTAGAGGTATATAGATAGTTTACTAACTTTAATAGTTAAGGCTTTTAAAAAGCTTATTAAAGGCGCTGCCGTTATAGCGTATAAGCTTGTATTAGTATAAAAGGAAGTTGCTAAGCTTTAAGCTGCCAATAAAGCTACTACGCGTTGTAAATTACATAAAAGAAAGTAGATACAGGTAGAAGGGACGCTAATAGTTAAAGAGGGCTAGCGCTTAGTAGCTTTAAGGGAGTTTAGGGTGCGTAGTAATAGGAAGAAAGCGTTAAAGAAGGTACGTATAGGAGAGGCTGGTCCCTTTTAAAGGCACTATAAAACCTACGGCGAGACTAGGCATAACTCGCGCACCTGTTAAAAAGACGCGTAGGAGCTAGGGGGGTTATTAGGAAAGTTTTCTAGATGCCCTAATATAAGCTGGTGTTGTGATTCTTTATTAAAGGTCGTGTTTTTGGTGTGGTCTTGGCAGAGTGATTGACTTGTATGCCTAATTGACTTGTATGCCGGTTACGTTATATAATAGCTTTTTAAATTATTTATATATAACTTTATTATAGTAAATTATTATAGTAAAGGTAGTTATTAAAGACACCTATTAGGTTACCTAAACCTAACCCTAACCTATTGTCTATGTAACCTAACCTAGACCCAGACCCAGGGTAATTACAACCCTAACCCAACCCAGCCCCAAATCACGTGACCCCTACCTAACCCCAACCCGTGGCCCCTGCGACCCCAACCCAACCCAGCCCCAAGTGCGGGTTGCACCCCCCCACTCGCCAGCCTAGCAATAATTATACCTAATATCTACTTTTAAATATACCTATATACTATAGTTATCTATTTTAAGCTGCTTTAGTAAAAAGAAAAAAAAAGAAAAAAGAAACGTAAATAAATCGGACATCTAGTAGTCGCCGGCGTTTTGTTTTCCTAGTTTAAAGGTATATAATAAACATAGAAACTCCAGCCCCTATTAAAAAAAATTAGTAAGGAGTTAAGTCTTGCACATGTGTGCAACAATTATAAGGTATATATATTACGGGGATTCTAAGAATCTGGAAAAGCCTGTTTACTAAGGTTTAGCTCTAGATTAAACCCTAATACTATCTATTTACTACTATATACCTGTTATTAGTAATTTCTTATAACGTAATTAGTATATAAGTTAATTAGGTATACGAGTTAATTACTCTACTAAAACTATACTAAAAATATAACCTTTAATAAAAAATTATAACACTAGCTTATATTAAGGCTTTTAGAAAACTTTCTTAATAACTTTTCTAAGTTTTATACGTCTTTTTAATAAGTATATAAGTTATACCTAGTTTTACTATAAGTTTTATAGTATTTTTAAAAAGGACTAGCCTTTTTTATATATACTTTTTTTAATGCTTTTTTCCTATTATTATATATTTTAAACTTTCTTAAAGCTACTAAACGCTAGCCTTTTTTAACTATTAGTATTTTTTTTACTTATATTTTTTTTTATATAATTTATAATATATAGTAGCTTTATTAATATCTTAAAGCTTAGTAACTTTTTTTTATATTAATATAAGCTTATACGCTATAATAATAGCGCTTTTAGTAAGCTTTTTAAAAGCTTTAACTATTAAAGTTAATAAACTATTTAAATACCTTTAAATCCTTTCTTTTACTAGTATTAATTAAAACCTAATTTTTAAAGTATTATTTAAAGTTTTAGACGCCTAGAGCTATTTATTTAAAAGAAGTAGTATTAGCATTTTTAACTTTATATTAAGCTTTAATATTATAGCTTTTAAGTTAAATAGAACTAGCTTAGCGCTTCTAAAGTCTTTTTATATATTATTATTAAGATTTAAAAAGTCTTAAGTTAGTTTTTACAAATAACTAGTAGAAGAAGTAGATAGAAAATAAAGTAATAATATAATAAATTATATTTCTAAGAAGTAGATACTAACTTAAAATAAATATAAGAGCTATAAGAGTATTTTATCTATTATTTATATACTTTAGTAATCCTATATTTTCTTATAAAATCCTATAGTTTTAGCTTATAAGATCCTATAAAATTTTATAAGATCCTATAGCTTACCTAACCTACTAAACTTAAGATTATAAAATTATATAAACTTATTATTATTAATTAGTTATAGTTACCCTTTATTATTTTCTACCTATACTTTTTTACTCTACTTTCTTTTATAAGCGCCTATTTCTTATATAGGTTTATAATATTATTCCCTTTCTTTAAAGTTTATATTTTTATAAACTAATTATAGTTTTTAGTAGTACTACCTATTATTACGCTACTAGAGATTATATAAATAAAATTAAATTTATTATAATAGTTACTTATAAATATTATATAAAAAGGGGTTTAGTATATAAAATATTATTATTAAAAAAGTAATATAGGAATTATTATTATAATAGCGTTATAAAGTGTAAGCTAGTAAAAATTTCTATACTAAATTTTTTAAAAATTAATAAAGAGTTAGCCTACCTAAAAAAATAGAAAGTAGCTATAGATAAAGTAGAAGAGTAAACTTTTTAAGCGCTTTTAGTAGTGTGCGTAAAAAAAAATTATTTTTAAAAGTAGTATAAATTCTTATAGCATTATAAGTAATAGCTAGTTTTTTTCTTAAGTATATATATAAAAAAGCTAAAGGCTTTAAAAGTATTAAAGAATATTAATAAAGTGTTATAAAAGTACTATAAGTAGGCTCTAATTAGGTTTAATATAAAAATACTAAAAAGCTATCTTTTATATAACTAATCTTATTACTACTACGTATAATACTTAGGTAATTTTTATAAATTATAAAATATTATATATAGGATAGAAATAGTGCAAAAAAATAAAAAAAATATATAAGAAAAGTAGTCTATATATTAATATAGACTTAGACGCTAATTAAAAATAGGTTAGTACTAAAAATTAACTATAAAGCTATTAGTTATACGTAATAGGTTTAATTTAAAAGTATTTTAGGTTAGGGAAAAATAACTAACTATAATAAATATAGTAAGGTTAGTTATCCTATTAGTATTAGGTTCTAAAAAAATACTATAATAGTACCTTCCTTTTTTAAAATAGAATTAGTTATTAAGTTAAGTTAAATATTAGGTTATTTTTATTTAAGAATAGGTTTAGTTTAGATAAGTATCTAGCGTAAAATTAGGTTACTATAGTATTTTTTTTATAAAGACTTAGCTAGTTTCTATAATAATTTATTATAGCTAACCTATTAGGTTAAATATTTATATTAATATTATTATTTATTATAATAGATTTTTTTAATATTAATAATAATATATTTTAGTTTATTATTAATTATAATAGGATTAAGTAAGAGATTTTATTAGCTAGATAGGTAATTAGATTTAGGTATAGCTAGTTAGAGTAGAAATATATAAAAAATAAGGTATATTTTTATACTATTAGGTAAGTTAAATTAGTAAGTATAAAAAATACTTTTTACGCTACTTTAAAAGGACCTATATTTTTTTAGTTTAGTTTTTTTAACTATTAGTTAGTTTAGATATTTTAAGTATTAAGCTAGATTTAGTTTTTTATTACGTACGTAAAAATAACTATTTAGTTATAGTTTATATATTTTTACTAAAAGGCTTATACCTAAAGTATTTCTTTATAAATATATTTAGTTAGGTTTTAAATTTTATCTACTAACTTATTAGCGTCTACTACTTATAAAGCTTTATAATAGGGTTAAAGTATATTTAAAGGTAGTTTAAATCCTATTTATAAATATTAGCTAGATGTAGCTAGAAATAGAAAATCTTAGGTTAATTTAGATATTATATTATTTACTTTAAACTAGGCTGTAAATAACTAGGCTACCTAGTTATTCTACTAGTAATTTATAAACGTATAAAGTATTTATTTTATTTATATATTTATAATTTTAGTTTAACTATCTATTTTTAGATAAAAAGTAGTAGAAAGTTAAATATTAATTTTTAGTTACTTATAAAGTTTATTCTAAAAAGTATATATAAATTTTTTTTTTTAGATACTATTATTTTAAGTAGTTTATAATAGACTTAAATATATTAGTAGAATAATAAGGCTATTATAAGTACTATTATTAAGGTATAAAGTATTAAGTATTAGTATTTAGTTAGTTTATTTATAACTACTATAATATTTATATAGCTTTTAGACTTAGGTAAGTTAATAATAAAGTTTATAGAAATATTTTTCTAGGCTTAGTTAAAGATTAAGAGTAATTTTAATAAACTATAGTACTTTTTATAGAAAGCTTTAGCTTTATAATAAATATAGTAGTAGAATATAAATTAGTAAATAGCTTTAAATATACGTAGCTAATAGTACTTATATTAAAGAATATTTAAAGTTTTACCTTTACTTAAGTATCTATTTACTAAAGAATTATATATAAATTAAAGTAGTTTTATTTTTAGTTTATTTAAATTAAAAATTACTAATTAGTTTTAGTAGTAAAGTCTACTATTTTAGTTTTTATAGTTACTTAGTATAATTAGTTTTAAGTAATAAGTACTATTTTAGAGTAGTACTAGTATTAACTAAATAAACTTATTATTTAAGTACTTATTATTAATTATTTATATAATTATTTAGTTAGTTTTATTTAGATTTAGTTTTATAAATAGTTTAGGTTATAATAAGGTTTAGTTTTAAGCTTATTAGGCTTTTTTTTATATAGGTATATCTTAGGACCTATAAGTTAGTATATTAGGCTTTTTTTTATTTTTACTAGGTTAGTACGTTATTATAAAGTTAAATTTTAATAAGTATTTAAACTAATAAGCTTATTAATAGCTTAGTTATTTAGTTATAGCAAAGTACTAAAGGTTCTTATAGTTACTTAGAACTTAGATTAGAAATATAGTACCTTTAAGTTTAGGTCTTTACTATTTAAAACACTATATAATAGCAAGTAGTTCTTTATTATAGATTTTATAGTTACCTTTAATAAGACTTATACGCTTAAAGAAGTAGGTAATAGGGTAAGTAATCTTATTAGAGTTAGTTTAAAATAGTACGCCTACTATAACATAATTAAAAGTGTTAGCTTCTATAAAAATTAGAAAGTTAAGGTTAAAGTATTAAAGGATTAAAGCTTTAGTAAAAGCGCGCTTTAGCTAATTAAAAAAGTATCTATAAGTAGAATTAAATTTAAATTAGATATCTTTCTTAGTAAAGTTTACTATAAAGCTTACTAGTTTAGAAAAGTTATTAATAAATTATTAGTAAAAATTTAAAAACCCTATAAAGGTACGTACGTTCTTTACATTCTATAAGTATTCCTAGTTTATAACTACCTAAACCTTCTTAAGGTCTATTTAGATACTATTTATAGATATTATATACCTAAGGTACGTAACTTTAGACTTATAGAACTTACATTTATTAACGTTAAGTTATAATTTAGCTTTTTCTATTACTTTTAGTACTAGCCTTATATACTTCTTATATTTATATAAGTTATTACTATATATTAAAATATTATTAATATACATAGTATAGAATATATCTAAATATAGATATAAAGTATTATTTACGTAGTGCTAAAACGTACTTAGAGCGTTTACTAATCTAAAAGGTATAACTAGATATTTAAATAGGCTATATTAGGTCTAGAATATAGTAAGCTACTTATTACTTTTAGCTATTTAGAGCTTATTAAAAGTAGTAATAATATTAAGTTTTATATAGAACTTAGCCTTACTTAACCTACTAAGGGTTTCCTATAGTAAGGGGATTAGGTATTAGTTCTTTATAGTTAGAGTATTTAGTCTATAGTAATTAACATAGAATTAAAAGCTACCTCTTAGCTTTTTTATAAAGAGTATAGGTAAGGCGATAGGGGACAAGCTAGCTTATATAAACCCCTTTTCTAAGTTCTTATTAAAGTACTTTTAGAGTACTTTTAGCTTATTTAAGAATATTCTATATAGCAGTCTATAACCTAGTTATTTACTAGGTTTAAGTTTAATCTAGTAATTATATAGGCGTTAGATTAGAAGCTTATTAGCTTTAGATTAGAAAAAGACATATAATAAGTTATAGTACTTAGTAGGTACCCTTATTTTTAAGTTAGTATTATTATAATCCTAGGACCTTAGTTAATGCTAACCTATAGTTACGCGCCAGGACACTAATAATAAGGAACACCTCTAAACCTTATAACTTTAGTTATATAAAATTACGTAATTCCCTTACTAGGCAATAAGTAAGAATAGACTTAGTATACGTAACTACCTTATTTACCTTACAACAAAAATAGTAACCTTACTCTCCTTATAGTAAGGAAAATAAAAACTTATATATATATAGTCTTAGATAAGATGCCCTTATAACTTTTATATTTACCTTAAGTTAGTATCTACTTTTTAGAAATACAATTTATTATATTATTACTCTACCTTCTATCTACTTCCCTACTATTTATCCGTAAAAACTAACCTAAAACTCTTTAGATCTTAACATTATAAATACCCTTAAAATATCTAGCCTTAGAACTAATATAGAAGATTCTACCTATACCCCTAACGTTTAAGATAAAGAGAACTCTACTAACTATAAAGTTAAATAACCTAATATATATAATAGTAAATGAGTTAAGCTAGACTAATAGCTTCTATAGATAAATCTTTACTTTAAGTTTAATAATAAAATTAATCTAATTAATAAAGCCTGTGTCGCTGCTACATATATGTAGGATAATACCTATAAATAAGTAGCACCTTAGTTAGTAAAGTACTTAGACAACAACATAATAAATAATAAAAATATTAACCTCTTTAAGAACTAGACTACCTTTAAGACTAAACTCTAATAAGTCTTTAGAGTATCTAATAAGGAAAGTTAAGCTTTCTATTAACTCTAAAGCCTTTAATAAACGCGCGCTGCAGCTAACTACGCTGCTAAATTTTAACACTTAGTAATCTAGATTAATTTAAAAAAAACGCACTTATAAAGTTCTACTACTAAGAACTTAAGCTAAAAATAAAAAAAAAAAAAACTTATATAATCTAGTATAAAAGTTAAAACATTAGAGGAACTCTATAAAAAAACTATTTATATTAATAATAATTAGTTTAAACTTAATATAAAGATTTATAAAGGATAAAGATATAAAAGCGATTATAGGAATCCTAACGCTAAAGCTTTATAATACTTTTTATAAAAAAAAGGATAAGCTATACCTATTAAGTAATAAAACTAATATTCTTAAGAAATAGACTAAACCTATAATATTAATACTATAGTTAAGTCTAAGCTAACTAGCTATAAAGGTAGAAAGAGTAATAAGAGTTAGAGCAAGAACTCTAAAAGAATTACTTACTACGTATATAGTAAAACTAGCTATATAGCTAGGAACTACTATTTAAAAAATAAGGTTATATAGCATATTAACGTTACAGTTAAAGCTATAAACCCTAAAAAGGATGTAAAAAAATTAAAATAAAAAGTTATTACTTTAGATTTAGCTAAAAAACCTAGTAAGGGACGCTTCCTTATAAACTACCTTAACTCTAAAGATACGCAGAGCAATAATAAGGATAGGGTAATAAAACTAATATAAAGTATAACTAGGCTACGACCTAAGTTTAAATAAAAAATATAGCCTATAGTATACTAGCTTTACATAGCTTAAGAAAACAGTCTAGAAAGCTCTATAAAATATAATAGTAAAGAAATAACATAATAAGTTAATAATGTACTATCTAAAGAACATAACCTATAGAAAAAATATTACAGATCTTAGAATTATTATAAGTTAAAAAAGTTAATAACTTATTAGCTAACTAATAAAAAAAAATATAAAAACGCTGTTAAAAATCTTATTTATAATCTAAACACTACTAATAGTACTAGGAAACAGCTATAGGATAACTACGCATAATATAATTAATACTAGTAGAACGTATATAAAGATTTATAATGTAGGCGTAGATACGCAAAAAATAGAAAGACTTATTAATAACTATAGAGTAAGTTATAGACACTAATTTTTAATAACTACTACGCACCTAAAGAATAGGAAAGATTATCTAGCTTTAGACTAATTATAATAAATAGCAAAAAATAATTAGGAGCACTAATACTTAATAGTTATAACGCCCTAAATAAAGTAAAAATACTAATAGTTTACCCTTCTATATTATAAAATAACTATACCTTAGATAAAAGAAATAGTAAATACGTAGGCCTCTTATAGATAGCCTACTACTATAATAATTACTACGTTCACGTATTAGATAAGTACGCAGGATACTTCCTTAGCCTACTAAAAGGAATATATAAAAAAGTATAGTACTAATATATAAATAATATCTGTTTAAAACATCTATTTAATAAGTAAATTAGCGCTAATTTCCCTAGGGTAACTATAAAATAAATTATTAATAGGTAAATAGTTATTAACTAATAATACATAAATAGATGCTAGCAAATCTACCTTAATATTATATGCTAAATCTACTATTAAGAAAAGTGTAATAATAGTTTTAGACCTAGCATTTTTTTTTAGACTAATATTTAGTCTAAGAACTACTAAAAGATACGTTTACACTATAATAGTAGATAAAAAAGTACTAATTTAACTTATAGTTAAGTTAAATAGACATTAATTTAGGGTATTAATTAATTTAAAATCTATAATTAACTTTATATTTAGAAATATAGTTAAGAGAGCTAGACTCTCTACCTGTTAAAAGCACATTAGATATAGAATTATCCCTACTACTAGAAAGCGCTTACCTAAAAAAATAGAGGTAGTCTTTAAAACTAATTCTATATTTATAGAAATTAATAAACACTAGGAAAAGATTATCCTAAATATCTTAGGAACGGCCACCTTTAATATTACCTTAGGACTCCCCTAGTTATAAAAGTATAATCCTAGCATAAATTAGTCTAAAGAAATACTTTTATTAGTAAATTACACCTATATATACAATTTAAAGCCTACGTACTATACGTAGTAGGTAGTAGATAAGAGGACTATTAATACTATATAGAAAGCCTTAAATAAGACGCACCTAAAAAGAGTAGTTAACTTCTTAGATACTAGTAAGTTACTAGGTTATAAAAAAAAAGTTAAAAAAAAAGACACACCTCCTAAAGTCCCTATATAATATTAAAAGTATAAAGTACTATTTAAGGACTTAGAACCTAAGCTTAAATTACCTAAGCATTAGCCCTAGGACTATAAAATAGTCCTAAAGGATAAAATAAAACTACTATTTAACCTATTACGCCTAAAATCTAAATTAAAGCTAGTAGCTATATAAGAATATATTAAAAAATAAATAGTAAAATAATATATATAACCTTTAACGTTACTAGTAGTATATAAAACCCTTTTTATTAAAAAAAAAATAGAAAGCTATAAATATATATAGATTACTGCAAAACTAATAACAATATAATTAAAAACTAATACCTATTACTAAATATTAAAAAATTATAATATAGACTTACAAAGGCTAAAATCTTTATAGTAGTAGATCGATAAAATAGATACTACTTAATATAAATAAAAAAAGGCAAAGAATAGAAAATAGTATTTTATATACAATACAGACACTTTAAGTACACTATTATACTTTTTAGGCTTACTAATATACTAGTAACGTTCTAAGCTCTAGTTAATAATGTCCTATAGGAAAGATTAGACATCTTAGTTATTACATACTTAGATAATATTCTAATCTACTTAGAGAATAAAAAAAACTATAAAAAATATATGCACTAGGTATTCTAAAAGCTATAGAAAGCTAACCTATAGGTATAACTAGAAAAATGCAAGTTCTATAAAAAATAAGTTAAGTTTTTAGAATTTATAATCTAGGAAGGAGCAATTAAGTAAGATCTAAAAAAAGTAAAAATTATAAAAGAATAGCTATAACTAAAAAATCTTAAAAACGTATAATTCTTTATAGGATTCTATAATTTTAATAGGAAGTTTATTAAAGACTTTTTAAAAATCTTAATTCCGCTTATAAGGCCTATAAAAAAAAATAACTATTCTAATAAATAGAAGTTAAAGAATAAGCATTCTAGGCGCTTAGGAATACCTATATCTCTGCCCTAGTACTAATTATATTCTAACTAGAAAAACTAATACGATTAGAAACTAATACCTTAGACCTTGCATTAGGAGCATGCATTACTTAAAAAAGAAATAGAAAATAGCACCCTATTATATATTACTCTAGAAAGTTTATAGCTATAGAAGAATAATATAATATCTATAATAAAGAACTAATAGCTATTATTAACGTAATATATTATTAGAGAATCTACTATAAAAGCTACTCTAAACTTACTATCTATACTAATTATAAGAATTTAGTTACATTTATAACTACTAAAGATCTAAACTAATAATAAGTTAGATAGTTAGAAAAGCTAGGACAATTCTAATTTAAGATAGTATATACACTAGGAAAAAATAATAGTAGAGCTAATATACTTAGCTAATAAATAGATATTACAGGAGAAAAAATAGAAGTATAATAAGTAATCTTATAGAAAAACTAAAATAGAACTATAGGGCTATATTAGTTTAAAAACGTTAACACTATTCTAAGGATTACTAATAAGGTACTAAAGGATTAGTAAAAAAAAATTATCTAATAATACTATAACAATCTAATATATAGGCATCTAGGAATTAAAAAGACTATAGAACTTATACAATGAAACTACAACTTTCTAAATATAAAAAATAAAGTTATAGAATATATCTAAGTATATAATAAATGTAAAAAGAATAAATATAACACGTACGCACAATATAGAGAAATGCAACCTATACCTATACTAACGGCACTATAGGAAGATATCTCTATAGACTTTATAATAGGATTTCTAGAATTATAAGACCCTATTACTAAAGTATAGTATAACTCTATACTAGTTATTATAGATAGATTTACTAAGTACACACTTATAATTCTATTCTATAAAAACTACTCTATAGAATAGTTAGGTTATATTATCCTAGATAAGTTAGTATAAAACTATAGGATACTAAAGATAATTATTAGCAACAGAAATAAGCTCTTTATATCTAACTACTAGATAACACTAATAGCTATAATTAGAATAAAAAAAAAACTATTAACAGCATACTATCTAGAAATAAACAGACAAATAGAATAAATAAATTAAATAATAATTACGTACCTATAACTATATAGTAACTAGAACTAAAATAACTAGGTTTCCTTATTACTAATAGCATAGTTAGTATATAATAATAGATAATTAGAATTAATAGGCAAAACACTGTACTTCGCGAACTATAGGAAACACCTAAATTTTTTTAAATAAATATTTCTAATAATAAAAATAGAAAAAGCACTATAAATAGTAGACGAACTTAAGGAAATATATAAGAAACTAAAGAAAAATATACTTAAAGTATAATAATAATTAATTTCCTATATTAATAAAAAAAAATAGTACTTTAGCTAAAGAGGGGGGATAAAGTGTATTTATAAATAATAAATCTACGCATAAAACAACTAAGCAAAAAACTAAATTATATTAAGGTTAGACTATTTTTAATTAATGCTGTTATTAGCCTAGTTAACTACTAACTTAAGCTCCTAAAAGATACTAAGATACACCTAGAATTCTACGTAAAGCTACTAAAACCCGCGAACCCTAAAACACCGCTATAAAAAACATTTTATTATAAAAAAAAAAGACTAATAAATTTAAAGTTAAAAATATACTATAACTATAGTTAAACTGTAGAAAAAAAGAATACCTAATTAAATAGAAGGGCTACCTACTAGAAGATAACACCTAGGAACCTAAGGAACACCTATTAAATTATTAACAAAAAATTAGGCAATATAATAAAAAAAAAAAAACACCGCTAGTATAGAATAACTAAAAGAAACTTACCTTATAACCCTAAACTCTTAGTAAAAGGGACAACGCTAACTATATTATTTAGATATACTAACGTTAACTACACGGCTAGTAAAAAGCCTACTAGAGCATCCGCCGTAGAATAGTTATTCTCTACTATATCTACTTCTTTTTTAGCTTTGCGTAGTTTGTTTATAAAACACTATGCTTTCTTTTTTATACGCTTTTTAGCTTATTTAAAAATCTTCTTATTTCTTAATAAACGTGCTATTACCTCTACTAATAACTTTTTATTTTTATTTACTTTTTTTTAGTACTCCTTCTAAGTTTTATCTAAAAACACCTATAATATATTTACGTAAGGCTTACCTATATAAATACACTCTAAACATTTTAAATAAGAAGAATTTTCTAGCATTATAATGCACTTTAAATTACCTATTAAACACTTATTATAGAATATAAGAGATTTAGAACTATTTTATTAAATTTTAAGAGTAAAATAAAAAACTTTTTAGCGTAATAAAAGTATAGTTAGTATAGGAAGCTATAAGAGGAGAGAAAGATAAAAAGAAGGATATTACTAGTTATATAAGTTTAGGACAAACCTTAAAAGAGGAGAGATAGTATTATAATCTTAGAACCTTAGTTAATACTAACCTATAGTTACGCGCTAGGACACTAATAATAAGAGACGCCTCTAAACCCTATAACCTTAGTTATATAAAATTACGTAATTCTTTTACTAGGTAATAAGTAAGGATAGACTTAGTATATATAACTACTTTATTTACCTCGCAATAAGGATAGTAACTTTACTTTCCTTATAGTAAGGAAAATAAGGACTTATATATATATAGTTTTAGATAAGATACCCTTATAGCTTTTATATTTATCTTAAGTTAGTATCTACTTCTTAGAAATATAATTTATTATATTATTACTCTACCTTTTATCTACTTCCCTGCTATTTATCCGCAAAAACTAACCTAAGACTCTTTAGATCTTAATAAGTATATAATTTAGGCGTAAGAACCTTATTAATATTAGTAATTAAAATAGCAAAAATTTTATAGTTAGGTTAGTAGGCTAGCATTAAAAAGAAGGCGGAACTAATATAGTTAATATCTATAGGTGGTTTATTAAGAGATAGGAGCAATTTAGATTAAGTTTATAGTTTAGTTAAAGTTCCTACATTAAAGTTAGAAATAAATTAGGTTTAGATTTTATATAAGTGTTTACGTAAGTAGACAGCCTAGTAATAGAAAAAGTTAAACTTTAGAACTTAGTTCTAGTAATTAAACGTAACTTAGTATTAATATAGCTATAGTTAGCTAAATATTAAATTATATTATCTAGTATTTATTACGTAAAGGTTAATTCTTTTAATATAGTATTAGTATATAAGTATAATAGAAGTCTTATATAAAATAAAACCTCCTTTAAGTTATTTTCTATTAAATTTAGTTAGGTGTATTATTTAGTGCAGGGGAGTTAGTTAGAAATTTACCTTACGCGCTAGTTTTTAGTTAATATAACTAATACTATTTACTTTAGAGTTAATTAGAGTATAAACTACTTTAGAGACACGTCCTTATTATAAAAATACAGGCACGTTTACCTAATATTTCTAATTATTATTTAGAAAAGCAGTCTAAAGGTTAGTAGAGATCTAGTATTAAATTAGTCCTAGAAAGTAACTTAACACTAGAATAAGTTTTTTTATAAGTACTTAGAGCTTTAGCTATAGCTTTTTCTTAACTATTAAAAAAAGCTTTAAAAAAATAGTATTAATTTAGTACTATTTTAGTAGTAGGTTAGAAGTAAAATAGAATAGGCGTAAATAAGTATACTACCTACTTTTACTTAGGGGAGCAGGATAGAGCAGTCTTAAAAAATATAGCTATACTTTTTACACTTAAAGTAGAGGCCTTTCTTTTTATAGTCTTTATATTCTTTAGAACTAATAAAAGCGTAGGATAAATTAATTTTTATAGTATTAGAGTATTTAGTTAAAGTAAAGGTAGTTTAGGGGTAGTATAGAAAAGTAATAATAAGGAAGAATCTTATATTATTATTATAAGTAGTAATTAAGTTAGCGTAAGTGTTTAGACTCTAAGGTAGGGCCTTACTAACTATTACTTAGTTTAGTTTAAGAAATAGAAAGTTGCGGAGGGAAGTAATTAAACTAATCTTATTTAGGCCTATATTAGTAGTGTATTATTAGAATTTAGCAAAGTAAGCTATAAAACTTTTTTTTTTTATTTAAGGGATGCAAGTTAGCTTAGAGCAGTTATTTCCTTATAAGGGTTACTATATATAGCTTCTAAAAAAAAGA
The DNA here is from genome assembly GCA_003073855.1 of Periconia macrospinosa. Lineage (NCBI taxonomy): Eukaryota > Fungi > Ascomycota > Dothideomycetes > Pleosporales > Periconiaceae > Periconia > Periconia macrospinosa. The sequence continues at coordinate 94,541 of KZ805439.1, forward strand.
TTAGTTAATCTATAGTATTAATTTTTTTATCTATTAGAAAGTTAACTAGTATAACTATATTACGGTTTAGGCAAGAGTATATATATAGGAGATAAGAGCGTTTAGAGGGATATTAGTTAGAATTACCTTTAAGTTTATATTAAAGGTTTTAGAAAAATATAAATAGATTTTTCTTTTTTCTATTAAAAAAGAGGGGGTTAAAAAATTTATTAGTTTTTACTTCTACTATTTTAGAAAGTAATTAGGTTATAAGTAGAGTTATTTAGGAAAGAGATAAGCTACTCCTAAACTTTAGGGTGTTTTTTAAGACTAAAGAATCTTTAATATTAAAAGTTACCTTTTTTAAATAAGAAACGGACTATTTAACTATTATTAGCTTAGAGCGTAGGGTAGTTATTTTATTATAGTGTTAAGCTTTTTATTAAGTAAGGGTTTATTAGAAGGCTTTATTACTAGCTTTAATAGTAGATAACTCTATAAGGATTAGCTAGATTAGGTTAGAATTAGTAGCTATTCTAGCTAAAAAAGGGTACATAACGTAATATTACAAAAGTACTATAGGTAGGCTCTAATTAGGTTTAATATAAGGATGCTAAAAAGCTATCTCTTATATAACTAATTTTATTACTACTACGTATAATACTTAGGTAATTCTTATAAATTACAAGACATTATATATAGGATAGAAATAGTGTAAAAAAACAAAGAAAATATATAAAAGAGGTAGTCCATGCGTTAGCATAGACTTAGACGCTAATTAAAAATAGGTTAGTACTAAGAATTAACTATAAAGCTATTAGTTATACGTAATAGGTTTAATTTAGGAGCATTTTAGGTTAGGGAAGGATAACTAAGTGTAATAAATGCAGTAAGGTTAGTCATCCTATTAGTATTAGGTTCTAGGGAGAATACCGTAATAGTGTACTTACTAAAGCTAGAAACTATATAGCTATGCATTTTTAGTAATATATAAGTTTACTAAATATTATATAGAGAAGCTACTATAACGCCTAGCTTTTAAAAAAACCTATTATAGCCGCTGCCTATTATAGCGCTAGCTTCCCCCTTTCTATAATATCTTAAAGCTACACACCTATAGATTCTACACTAAACTAACTTAAGGGTTTTAATTCGTATAGTTTAACGTAATAGGATAACTAAAAATTAAAGCCTCTAACATCTATATAATACCGCCCCTAAGGATTATTATATAAGTTACCTTTTCTTATATAGGCTCTAACTATATACTAAATAAACTTAGAGTGTAGTATTAGATAGCTAAAAGAGATATATTAAATTTTACAGCCTGCTCTACCTTTTATTACTATACTTAATAAACTAATTACTACTTCCTATAACTAGTCTTTATATCTATTAGCTAAAAAGTGCTAGCTGCTACCTCTCTAGTATTTTAAAGCTATATATTTAGATAATTCTACTAACCTTATTCTAGGACTTTACCCTCCTTAAGTTTAAGGTATATTCTACCTTCTACTATCTAACTTTTAGATTCTGTAATACTTTTAATGCATACTCCTATAACTTATTAGTAGCTTTAGGCTATTTTAAGAGGTATAATAGTATAAGAGGCGTAATAAGGTTATAGGCAATACATAAATATGTACTACCTAAGTCTTCTTGCACTTCCGTTTAGCTACGCCTTAATAATAAGTAAAGAACACGTTATATAGTATTTCTATTAGTAAAGTATCTAGTTATACATTTTAGTACTTATACTATTAAGCTTTTAACTATGCTACCCTATTTATTAGTAAAGCTAATATTAAGGTTTAGAGATATAGTTTATATAGGGTTTAATATTAGCAGGCGCTATATGTAGAGACGCTTTCTCCCCTAAGCTAAAAAGTATAATATAAATATTACTATTACTAGAAATAATAGACACTCTAGACTAATCTATTAGGTTATATAAGAAGCCACGACGCTACCTGCAGGGTAACAACTCTATTATTAACCTACGTATTACTCTTTTACTAATATATAGTCTCTGTTTAAAATATACTACGCATCTATTATAATTAATAGTGGGCTAGGCACTAAAAATGTATTAGAAGTAAGCCTAGTAAGCTAGTGGATTATTAATAGCTAAGTATTCCTGCGCCTTATTTATATAACTTTTATATTAAGCTTAAGGCTTATAGTATAGTTACTAAAGCTGTCTTAAAACTTTAGCTTTAGAATATATACGCTTTAGAGTTATACCTAAAAGGGGCTCTAAGTAGTAGTAACAGAAATATAAAAGGCTATAGTGCTCCCTAGGTTAGGCCTATATACTTATTAGCTTCTAAGATTTTAATTTTATTACTAACACACTTATCTTCTACTCTTTTACCTAATAAACCTATAGTTAGGTTTAGAACTAACAAACCCTTAGATAATATGTAACCTATAGAGTCTTTACATAATCTAGTCTATAATTTCTTTAGTTAATCTACGCTAGTCTTTAATCTAAATAAAGAAATACCCTTCTATAAAGATACTAAGTAGGGGCTTACTATTAAATTAGGCGATACTTTACTAACCTAAAGTAAAGTAAGTGTAGGTAGAAGTATAAAGAAAAAGTTAACTATTAAAAGGCCCTATAATAATTATTTCTTAAGGAAGCAGCTAAATATAATAGAAACCTTACATGCGCTAAAGAAATAGGAAAAGTACACTAATAAATTACTAAGAGGATTATTAACTAAGATTAACACACGTTAGACACGTAATAAAAGCTATTAATTTACGTTTTCTACAAAAAAGCGCAACGTAATAAAAATATAAAAGTAATTAATAATAGCGCTACTTTCTAGCACTAATAATCTTTAGGTAAATATAGATACCGCGGCTAAAGAGCTTAAAAATAGGACTAATAGTAAAGGCAAAAACGCGGGAATTTAGCCTAAATCCTAACTAAATAATAAAACGCTACGAGACGCTTCTAAAAAAGAGCCTAAAATAATAGCTAACGTCTAGGGAAGCCCTACTAAAGCGCTTAATAGCTAATAATATATAGAAGCTATGCTATTTATAATAATAGTAACGCAGAATGTAGAGATAGAATTAGTTAAACTATATTATAAGATTCCTACATCTAAAATAGCTGTAACTATAGACCCTTTAATAGTTCTTAGCTACAAGTTTATTTTTAGTAATTTAGTTATAGACACACCTATTAAAGCGTTTCTAAGCTTAGGCTCTAATGTAGAAATTTAACTAAACTAGTTAACTAACTTAAACCAAGACTCTTTAATATATAATAAAGCTAAAAAAGTAAGAGTTAGTAAATCACTAGCGTCCCTAATCTCTAGTAAATTATATATAGATTCTATTTCTTCTATTAAAACCTATATGTAGCTAAGCTAGACTACTTAACTATATAAGGACCTTACTAAATTAGAAACTACTAAAGCTACTATAGTAGTAACGCTAACAAGCTAAGAACTATAGTCTCTAGCTAATCTAATTAATATATTAGATAACCCGCTTATTATTAATAATAATAGGGGCGTACCTATTATTATTAATAACGTAGATAAGGCTAGAGATAATAAAAAGATTAAATAAAGGTGGCTACGGCAGTAGTTAGCTAATTCGCTATCTAATAACTTAATTAATTAGACTTCTAGCAATTTAGTTAATTAGATAACTAAGGGCTATAAAAAATAGTATAAAAGGAAAATTTTTATTAAGTAAGAGAATGTGTTAGAGTAATAGGCAGCGCTGTATAAGCTTAAGGTGCTTAGTAAAACCTAGTAGTTAAAGGCTTTTTAAGTAGTAATAAAAAAAGCATATAAGGTTGCCTAGAAGGGTATTTCTAGGTTTTTAGGGACCGCAGCTACACTTTATAAGGAATAGAAGAGTCTTAAACTAGAGTTGCTGCAAGGATTATAGATAAAATTAGATAAAATTACTTTATATAGGTTTAGAAGGGCTTTATTACAATTACACGAAGCTAAAACTAAAAGACTAGGCGTGGAAATCGCTATAGGTAATAGTAATAATAATAGTAATTACAAGTCTAGTAGTCGCTATTAGTAGAATAGTTTCTCTAGTTAATAAGCTAGATTTACTATAGGTTTACTTAGTATTAGTAGATTATAAATTAAACTTTCTTTCCTTGCAAACTATATAGTACAGTTTGTACCCTAGGCACTGCATTTACTTATTTAAGTTAATACTATTTAATTTACACTCTACTATCCTATAGCGTTAAACACCTTTCTATAAGTAACTTACTAGCCTTTAGTATACTATTAGCATATTACGGGATACATAATTGTTAATGCAAAGTTTCTAGATATACGTAATAATAGGCTAATTTTAGCACAGCGCTTCTGCGCTATCTTTTAGGCAGTTACTCTTTATTATTATTCCTTTGTTTACTTACCCTCTTCTAACTCTAATTAAAGTATTATACCTTAGAATCTTTTCTGTACTAACTACTATTATAAAGATATTCGTTCCTTAACGTTATACGCTACGTCTTTCTAGTTAGTAATCTTACTTTAATATAGCTAGTACTTACACTAAATAGGATTCTAACGCTAATAAGCTACTTTTAAGCTACGCGCGTGCTAGAATAAGAAAAGAGGAGGTATAATAAACATTAGGCTAAGGATTCTGCTAATTCTATAGTTTATTTACCTAGTTAGGGCTTTCCTATCTCTGCTTACAATTATTAGATCTAATAATCTAGACTATGTTTAGTTAAAGCTCCTGCTACATAAGCTATCTTCTAACTATAACTTACCTGCTTTACTTACTTATAAGATACCTTAAGCTATTCTAGAGGAGCCTCTATTTTACTATCTCTAGCCGTTAGAAGTTCTCCCTACTATTAGTAACTAGTAGTTACGCTTTACAGGACCTACCCTTTAGCTAACTACATTAGAAATAATAGATAGATATAACACCTCTACTAAGTTTACTTTACTAAAAAGTAATTTATCTCTATATAAGTAGACTATAATTAATAATAGAGATACTAGAACGTAGTAAAGATACTACATAATAGAGGGAAGCCTATTACCTATATAGCTAGAAATAGAGATATTAGCTACTATTAATAGATATAAAAAGAAAGAAAAGAAAGAATATTATAATAAAAAGAATAAATAACAGCCGGTAGCGCTTTTAAAAAACTTTATTTAGCCTTTCTAACTTAGGAGGCTTTTAAGGTATTAAGGGAAAAATCCTTAGAAATATACTTAGTACTAAAAATAAACACAGGCAGGCCCTTTCTATAGCCTTCTAGGTATACTTAGGTAAAAGTAGAAACTTAAGTAGACTTAGGTACCTATTTATAAGTAATCTTTATAGAAACTTTAAACCTAGAAAGGGCCTAGTAGAATAGGGTTAGGTAGAACTTTATATAGACCCTTTCCCGCTAGTTTTAAAAAAGGAAAGGTGTATAAACATTACTTACTTACTTAAACACTAGGGGCTGGCAATATAGCAATACAGACTTACTATATTAAGTATTATAGGTTACTAAGACGTGCACTATTACAGTGTAGCATATAGTGCTAGGGCCTTAGCATTAGCATATATATATATATAGATGTTAACTCCCTTCTAACGTTATTATTAGAATAATAGTAAATAATTACTTACGTTAACATGGGCTCTATATTAACGCTAGCAATATTAAGTACGTTACTATTAGTTATCTAGTGCGTACTACTAATAATTATTTAAAATATATTACTAGTAATTATCTTTATATTACTAGCGTCTATTAGGGTGTATTACTAGCGCTCGTCTAGAGTGTATTACTAGCGCTTATCTAGGGTGTATTACTAGCGCTTATCTAGGGTGTATTACTAGCGCTTATCTAGGGTGTATTACTAGCGCTTGTCTAGGGTGTATTACTAGTGCTTATCTAGAGTGTATTACTAGCGCTTATTAGGTTGTATTACTAGCGTTATCTTTTATAATCGCTAGCGTTTATTATTACTAGCAATTATCTATTCTATTACTAGCGTTTAAGTTAGCGTCTCTAGTAATCTTTAGGTGTATTACTAGCAATCTTTAAATTAATATTACTAGTAGTATATAAAAAGAGCTTATAGTTTTAAATTTATCTCTTTATATAAATATCTAAACGTAATACTATATTTTTTAGTAGTAGGAGCCGCTATTCTATAAAACTAATTACGGTAGAGACTAATAATTTTATACCTATATATAGCTAGTAATATAAACCTAATAGACGCTAGCGATAGTAAGCGCTAGTAATAATAACCTTATTAGACGTTAGTAATATAAACTTATTACTAAAGCTTTACGTTTTTTCTAATACTAGTTGTCTATATAGTACTTAAATTATTAGCTAGGACTAGAAGTAGCAGGCGTAGCTCTTTCCTAAACTACCTTATATATATTTTCTATATTATAGTAGCTATAGTGCTACGTATAATATATAGGGGAGGCGGCCTGTATTTTACACGGATAGAGTATATGTCTTAGACTTACGTTACAGGAGTCGCAGATTATAGGCCTTTCTTAATCCTGCTAGCCTAAAAGGGAGAAAAGATGTAATATATAGAGGCCTACTATCTAAGACTTCTATAAGGTGTATAATGTATAAGAGTAGTACTATACTATTACACTAGTACCTAAAGAGGCATAGTAAGAAAAAGTAAGTAAAATTTCACTCTCTCTTTCTTCAGCTAGCTTGAAAGAAAGAAGAGGTGCAATATATAAGATTAATCCCTAGGTCGTAAGACGCACGGTGTAATGAGACAATTCTGTAAAAAAGATATTCTAGGTCTTCCTTCTATCGCTATATAGAGGTTAAATTAACATATAATAATTCTTTAACTATTTAACTCTAAGATTCTAGTTTCTAGTATAGTTTTTCTTTCTAGTCGTCTTGCAATACGTTAATTCGTTATCGCTATTAATTGCTACATTAGTAATTCACCTCTATTTTCTTAAGATATACTAGACTATACTTAGTTTCGGTTACTTAAGTAGAAAGCTTATTTACAGAAGATATTTTCCTATGCCTTAACGTTTAGTTTAACATAATAAGGATGGAATCTAAGGGTTTTGCCGTTCGCCGATTGAATCTAGACATTTTTCTATGTTTTAGTAGGGCATTGTGTGCATTAGCGCGTATTAAATTTGCTTAGACAGCTATCGTATTAAACGGTATCACTTTGTTTAAGCCGCTTAATTCTTTTTTTAGAATGTGGTTATTACATGCCTAGTTTATTGTGTCCACGGTGTTCTTTGGCGCCCTCCCGTGCCATGCTATAAGCCGTCCTCTCTTCTCCATCTTTATTACTACAACTTACTAATATGGATAGGGCCCGTTAAACGTTGGCGCAGGGGGTTCCCGCTAACATGCCAGATTCATATAGAGCCCTCAAGGACTACAGTGGCGTCCCTCATGCAACCCAATGCCAACCTTAATTTTTGTTGCCTTACCCTAAAATATCACGTGCGTTTCCGAGCTGAACTGTTTAGGAGTAACATTAAAATCAACACACAGTACAGTCGCTAGCGAAACCGGCTTCAGCTCGAACGCGGCTGCAACACCACCCGTAAGCGAAAAGCTCGACACCCTACCTTACGTATTTGCTTAGGCGCGGATAACCTAGGCACGTGATTTTCCATAGTACAAGAAAGTACTTCTCTATCATAACTTAAGCCGACAAGGGTGTGGCAAGAGTAGGCCGGCCATCCTCCCCGCTAGCGGTGGCAAAGTATAGACAGCTTTTGCGCTACTCTGTGCTTCGGAAATGCCGCCTACTTTGAGTACATTGGAACAGCAGAAACTCGAAGCGAAAAATTGATCTAACGGATGGAAGAAGCAGCTGTTTTATATCCTGCGTTCCGATCGGGTATCATGTTGACAATGCGTAGCCTACTATTGGCAGCACCGCGCTTTCGGCTAGTTGCTAGACGTCTCCTGGATTGGATTGGTTACTCGTTTGAAATGATAGGGCGCTGTATCGGTGCAGCAACCCCCTCCGAAATTCTATATACACTTGGAGACTTTTTTTCAATACAAAGTTTCACCACGACCAGTTCCCTGTTGTCAAGCCGATAGCGATATCCCTGTCATTGTATTAGTCCTATGAGTTCTCGGGAACTTGGAGAACCTACGACAGCATGTTCCTTTGCACTCTTGTGTTTCAACGGGAACCACATCTCCGGTATCCTTAGCTCTGTCAACGTCACAAGTTCCGGTAGCACCAGATTGGACACTCCTCTGGAGTCCGCTCTGATCATCTCATGAAACAAAGCCTGTAACCGTGCAAGTGTACTGTGGGGTACGGGATAATAAATCACAGGGGCTAGGATGTCAATGAGATGTAAGTACCCATTTTCTCGGGCAATTTCCGCAGCGGTAAGGTCACGATGCTTGAATATTGTGTCGGAATTTCGGGTTCGCAAGGTCCCTACGAGTAATTAGTGACAGTCAATATTAATCATGCGAAGAGCTCATAGTGTTTGTGCCTTACTTAGAGAACCATTAGCGATTAGATATCTAATGACATTGATCGGAGCACAAAGGTACGCAGCTTGATGGAGGGGCGTCCAGAACGAGACTTTATCCGCCACTTGAGGGTGTTCTGCTTAGTGTTAGTGAAGGTGCACTGCTTTAAGAGCTTGATAGTTTCTCACTTAGACGAACCACATTTGCCCAATTCTCACCATACGCGTATCTAGCAACTTCAAGCAGCTCCATAACCTCATCCCATTTCCCATACTTTGCCGCATTGGACATCATGTCTCGCTGTTGCAGGTAGACTTCCGAGAGTCTGATACGGATGATGTCACCTGGCCACATTGGTATGACATCCATTGAACCTTTTTGTACTTTTCCGTCATTGCTGCGCTCTTCTAAGGATAGAGTAGATGGCGAAGTAGACGACCCATCCTTCAGAGACTCTTTAATTTCCTTCTGAAGCCGAATGAATGCCCTTTTCCGGCCCTCTCCATATATAAGCGGCATATAGATGTCAAAGATGCCTAGGAGAGAGTATGCCGCATCTTCTTCGCGTTTTGTCTCGCGTCTTTCCGCCCATAACATTCGCTTATCAACACTAAAGTCAGCTAAAGAGCGACCTTGGAGAGCTTGCACAGAAATTCCTGTAATGTCGTGGATCTCTTGCGCGAGCGATATTTTGTCCCCAAGTCGTTCGCCCTCCGCGGAAAAGAAATCAACAAACGTTGGAGCAATAAGCTCCTAGAGTGTCCAGCCGTAAGTAAACCATCTGCTATGTCGAAAGACTTGCTCCCACGTCTGCTGAGAGGATGAGTTGTTTTGAACAGAGCCACCGAGGGAAACATCGGATAGATAGACGTAGCATTTAGCCGCACCTTGGTACCAACAAAACATAGAGTTGATCGCCTCTAAAAGCTCTGCGCTGCTTGATTTATCAATGCAGCAGGTGTCCACCCAGAAGTATTAGAGGTTGTCATTGGCGGTATGCTTCCCACAGAACTGGATCTTTCTATAGCCAGGTTTGGCTTTACCTGTACCCTCCATTAAGTCTTTAAATGTAACCTCTTCATCGTCTGCTGCCTAAGTATGCGAAAGGACAGCATAGCGCGGAATGTTCCTGCCAACAAATTCAACCAGGCTGAATTCGCCATCTTCAACTCGCAAAAGACGCATAAAAACAGTTAGCGAACTCTTGTTAAGGGGATTATAAGAGTAGATGTAGGCAAGATGCACGCAGATCAACCAATCAAAGGACTGCGACTGTGTTGGCTGGCAAATTTATGGAAGAAAGCTCAAAGGAGCAGTTGGTGACGGGTGAGGAGCGGCGCAAAGTGGCTCGGCTTAGTAAATACAATAATCAATAACGTGTTTTACCGCTCCTCGCCAGGCTTGGCTGTTAGAATGACATAAGTATAATTACAATGTTATTACCGCAAGGACTTATTCATCTAACCAAATTTGGAAGCTGCTTCGATTAAAAGTACCGACCGGGGTTGCGAGATTGCATAAATTTGCGCGCCACGCCAGCTATAAGGCTAACGATAGCTTAAAATTATTAAAACTAGTTCTTAAGGGTTAGATCTAATTAGCTATAATAAATTTAGTATAACAAAGCATAGTTGTGGCTAGAATACTAAAAGGGCATAGTTTTACTATAAACGAAGGCTCCGCGCGCTATAGGCTTTAAGGGGTAGACGTAATAGTTATACCTAGACTAAAGAATGCGTATAGTATTTAAATAAGCTAGAGTAAATATTCTATAAAAAATACAAGAATAAATAGCTGCTTTAAAAGAGATATGGCCTCTTAAAGTTAAAGTACCCCTATTTTATTTTATTATACTATACGTCTCACGACTTAGAAATAGACATTAAAGGCCTGCTGTCCGAGGACTCCCGTAAAGTATATTACTATACGTAAGTCTAAGACATGTGCTCTATTAGTGTAAAATGCAGTTCTGCGTCCTATACTTAACCTATATTATAATAAATGTAGAAAATGCACTTAGGGTAGTTTAGGTAAGAGCCTTACGCGTTATTCCTAATTACAGCTAATAATATAAGCGCTACGTAGACGTTTAGTAATAAAAAAAAAGTTAAATATTAGCTTTAGATTTGCGCAAATTAATCTAGGTAATATTAACCTAGATAAAAGATGCAAAGGTAAGTAATTAGAGTTACCGGTTCTTAAAGAGGTCTAACAGGATTAAAAAAGTAAAATTTTACTCTCTCTTAATCCCGCTAGCCTAAAAGGGAAAAGATCTTTTAGCACTTTAGCTTTCTATATAATAATTCTTAATTAGCTTATTTTATAGCTTTATTTTTAAGTGCTATGCTTTAAACTTAAACTTAGAAGTTTAATATCTATCTCTAGGTTACTGGATACCCTATGTAACTAAACAAACTATTAGTACTTTAACTTTTAGTAACTAGAAAATGCATGCGTATAATAAATATTACTATAACTCTATAAAATTAGTCTGCTATAACTAATGCAAAATACCTATAATCTACCTTTCTCTAAAAATTACGTTTATATTATTACCTCTAAACCTAATTTATACAGCGCCTTCTTTTATATAGTAATAGACTTTACTTCCTATAACACTAACCTTAAGCCTTTATTACTCTAAATTATTATAGAATAGCATTATCTTAGCCTAAATACCTTCTTTTATAGCTTAGAAGTTATTACTAGCTTTAAGTATACTATTATAGGTAAATTTATCTAGCTAATTAGTACCTTCTTAGTTAGCGCTATTATATTTCTAGTTAGTACTAGAAGCCTTCTATATATTATATACGTATAGTATCTTATAAAGCCTGTCTATAAAGTAGCACATTTTAAACTACTTAATTTTAAGCTATAATCTATTTACTACACTTTTAATTTTAGGATTACGTGCTGCGCTAATATAGTACTTATCTAGTTATTTTTATTTTAGCGCCTTATACCTTATAAAGCTAGCCTAGCAGTGCACTTTAAGAATTCTAAGTGCACGGCCGCTTAAAAAGTGCTTTACTAAAATACGTACTAGCGCTTTCTAATAGTAGTATATATAGCTTAGAAAGTAGTAATCTTATAGGTTATAGCTATATATACCTCTACCCCCTATTATTAATATATTTTAAAATATCTATAAGGTTAGGGTAGAAATAGGTTAGCTATACTTACTAATAGTAGTAATAATAAGTAGTGATTTACTTATACATATTTTTAGTATTAATTAAAAACTAAATTATCCTTATACCTACTTTAGTTATTCTTAGTTCTTATATAAGCTAGAGATTTAGCAGTAACCTCCCCTTACGCATAAAGTAATTATTTCCTTAAAATTCTACTAAACACTATTTAATTAGTAATAGTAGTTTCCTTTTACTTTACTACGCTCTATAGTTTTAAACTTTTAATTATTTTAAAAGGAAAAGCTTATAACTACCGCCGTTTCTAGATGCTTAACAGCTTTATAAATAGTTACTATGTTACCCTTACTAAATAGACCTATATTATCTTTATTTATTTATATCTTTATATTTACTTCTTTCTTTATTTTTATTTCTTTCTTTATCTTTATTTTTTTCTACATTTTTACTTCTTTCTATACTATATAGTTTACTTTTTTTTCTATTTACCTTTATTAGGTAATCCTTATTAAACTTTATAAACCTTTTACTACCTTTATAAACCTAACTATAATTATTTTTATTAATAAGTAGTACGTTCTCTTTACTGTAAGGCTAGTTATAATTTTTTAAAGTACTAATCTAGCTTACTTCTTTATATATAATCTAAAGTTCTTTAAAATTAGTAAAATAACTATATAAAACTTTAAGTTCTTATTAATAAAAAATCTCTATATTATACTTATACTTATACTTTAACTAGTATACTAGATAAGTAACTAGGCCGTATACATAGTTAAAAGTTCCTATATCTACCTCTATAAAGATCTATCTAATATTAATTATATTAATATTAAGATTTACCTAAATATACCTAGATATAGTATAATATTAGCGGACAAAGTTATAAGTAAAAGTAGGTAACTAACTTTAGGCCTTTGTCTAGATAAGCTAGCTTAGAAAAGACTTTTTAGTACAGCCTAAGGTTTTATACTTCTTAGCATATTTAGAAAACTATAGAAACTAGTATAGATAAAATAATCCTTAGATAGAAAAAGTATTTACTATAAGATACCTAAGTTTTAACTTTAATAGTTTAAGGTTCTACTATTACTTTCTATATAAGTGTATAAAACTTATAGGGTAGTTATAGAAAAAGGTAGAATATTACTATAATATACTAGTTATATATATTAAATAGTTTAATTTAAATATATTAAATATCCTATTATATTAAGCGCTAATAAGATAACGTTAGTAGAAGTTTTATATACTATTTAAGTTATACTAGATAAATTAGTACCTATATCCTAATAAGGGTACGCTAAGTAGTAATATAAAAATTTAATTAAAATAGGTATAAAATATAGGGGCCGGAAGCACTAGGTACTGTAATATTATTAGGTAACTTATAGTATTTAATATTTATATTAGTTTATCTAACTAGTAATTACTACGTATAGATTAATTTAAAGTAAAAAGATATAGTTAAAAGTTGCTACTAGTAGTAAAAAGATAGCTAACCTATTTCTACCTTAACCTTACATAAAAGGCAATAATATAATAAGAAAAAAGAATAGAACGCAGCTATAGATAGTATAGCGTTTTACTAAGTATAGGTAGGGACGCTAGATAATTACTATATTAGCGTATATAATTCTAGGCTAAAAAATATAGTAAAGGAAGCGTAGCTAGAAATTTAGGTAGGTTAAGTTACACTACTTTATAAATAAGCTTTATAAAATACTATACTTATATAACGTATAGAAAGCTTTTAGCACTAACTAGAAATATAATAGCGTTAATCTATAAAGTACTAATCTACTAAATAAATTTACTTATAATAGTGCGTATAAAGCTAGTAATAACTTCTTATTAGGGACCTACCTTAGCCTTAGATAGGTTACTAAGGTTAGCGTAAAGGGGGAGTAATAGAAGTATAATGTCACGTGGACAGGTGGTAGTAGGTAACCGTTAATAGGCACGATACAATATAGATTCTAAACAATAGATATTAAAAGTAAGGTAGCTCTTTAGTTAAAAGATTAAATTAATAATAAGAACTATCTAATAAGTGTAATATGTGCTTGCTATATACTAAAGGAATCTTCTTACTCTATTACTCTATAGCTCTATAGCTTTATTAGTATAGAGATAATAGAGCGCAGAGTTATAGAGCCGTTACGTAACCTTTTTATTACGTGTCTATATTATAGTCTGCTTTAGGTCTAAGATCTTAGTCCTTGTCTACATCGTGCTACTTATAGTAATTATTAAAATTACACTTATTATAAGTGCTAAGAGTAATTCTATAAGGCACAGCTATAACATTATCCCCCTCTTTATGCTTAGTCCTTAAGTTTATCTACTCTAGGGATTAGGATTTATTAGTGCCGTGGCCCCGCTTAACATTATTAGGCGTGCCTTTACTTATTATGTCTTTTTGTAAGACTAAATCTAGATTATCCTTTACTAATAGAGTTCTTTATAACGGGGTTATAATATACCTTAAATATTCTTATTATACTAAATTAGGGCTTCTTTATATTAGTTCCCCTATAGATAGTTAGTATTATAAGGTATATATCTGTACTAATATACGCGGTTCTTACAAGGTGTCGTCTATTCCTCTATCTAAAGGTGTGTTTATCCCTAAAAGCAAAATACGCACGTTTAGGCTTATTAATATTAGTAAGATCCGTTAATCGCGCTAAAAAGTTAATACAGCGTTAGCTTAAAGAGGCCCGTTATACCTAGAAGGAGCTCCTAGATAAACTAGCGGAGGCTTATTTAAAAGTTTAGCGTCTTAAGAAATAGAAAGAATATCTTTATTTAAGGTTAGCGGCTTAATCTTACGTAATAAAGGCTAAGCTAGATAAAGAGAAGGCTAAGCTTCGGCGGACCGGTTAGTAAGTTAACTTAAAGCTAGTCCCTAATTAAAACGTCGCTGCTAACGCTGCTCTTGGTAGCGCTCCTCTTAATTTATAGCTAGGTGAAGGATTTCTATTATCTTTTAGTTTTCTTTATTTAATAGGGTTAGGCGAAATTCCCTTAACTTTTTAGGGCAGTTAAGGCCGTCCTTAGGTTCCTATAAATCGTTTTAGGGTTTTCCTTTATTATCTATACCTGTCTATTTAACTAGGTAGTAGTTCTTCCTATTTTGGATTTGGTGTCTAATAATTCTATTAACTTTCTACTCTTAGTCTTATTATCTATAGGTATTAGACTTATACACCGCTAGTTTAGCGTTCTAAGGTGCTTTTTCTAAGAGTAATACGTGGAATATTAGGTAAACCTGCATATTCTCTAGTAGTTTTAATCTATATGTAACTAGCGTAATTTATTTAATAATTTTGTATAGGCTGATTTTTACGTGGTCTAATTTTTAGCTAGGTTGCTTACTCTTAATATTTTTTCATCTTAGCTATACTTTTTCCCCCTTCTTAAAATTAGGTCCCTCTTTATAGTATTAGTTGTAGTATTTTCCTATCTATTAGTTTAGGAATTCTGCGTCCATCCATAGTTAATTATAAATGTTCTTAATTCTTTAGACGAATGCTTTGCCGTTTATAGTCTATGTATATACTTCTTTTAGTAGATTATACGCGTTTAGATTAAATCTATAGTTTATAAAGAATAGTGAGATTCCTGTTACTACGTTTTTTAAACTATTATATACTAGTTATACTATTGGTAATAGTGCTACCTAGTTATTCTAGTTATAGTTAAGGTAGTATCTTAAGTACTACTCTACTATTTAGTTTATTCTTTTAGATTATCCATCTACCTATAGATAATACGCTATTATTATACTGTGTTTAATTCCTATTATCTTTATAATAGTGTCCTAGAGTTTTAAATTAAATTATTTGTCTCTGTTAGAGATAATCTTATCTAGAATCCCGTGCTCGCTAATAATTATCTCTATAATCTTATAGGCTACCTTTTCCGTGCTATACTTCTTACTATAGGGTTTAAAGTATATATACTTTATAAGCTTCTCTACTATAGTTATAATTCCGTCGTACTTAACTTTTGTTATAGGGTCCTTAGACTTTAGTAAGTGTATAATAAAGTTAATTATAATTATTCCCTATAATTATTTAGGTACTTCTACTAGTTACAGTGTTCCGTATAATGCGTATCTATTATATTTATTCCTATAGTAGTCTTTATAATCCCTAAGGACTTCTGTCACTATTACCCTAGCCTTAGGTATATAGTACGTCTTAAGTAGTCGTTCCAAGGTTTTCTTAATTCCCTAGTATCTATATACGGGTAGTTTATAGAACTGTTATACGAATTCTTTTTATATTTTTACTAGAACGTAAATTCGTCTATAACGGATATATAGCCCGTCCTTTCTTTCTTCTTGTTCCTAGTTAATGCTAGTGTCTTTAGTTATTTCTAGTTAAATCTATTTATTTAGCTTGCTGTCTTTACGTTCTATGTTTACTACTACTTTATCTAAAATAAGATTACTATACTTATTTTTAATTAGCATTATTCTAGTTGCTTTAACTTCCTTCTAAAGGTCTAGTCGCCTACTTAAAGCGTCTACTAGCTGGTTCTCTACTCCTTTTACGTAGATAATTTTAAAGTTAAATATAAAGAGGTATTCCTACTATTAGGTGTGCCGCTAACTTAAATCCTTATTTATTATAAACCCCGTAAAGTTCTTATAGTTGGTGTAGACCTTTATAGTGTGTTTTACTCCTTATAGGTATACTCTCTACTACTTAAATACTTTATAAATTACTAACATTTCCTTATTATAAATAGGGTAGTTAAGTTCTAATAGCCCTATTTACTTTAAGAAGTATTTAACTAGGTGTTCTTAGTCCTTGTTTAGATCCCGCTACATTAATGCAATTCCGTATACTAAGTTAAATGCGTCTATCTTTACTATCTCTAGCTATTCTAGGTTAAACATCCTTACAATAGGGTGTTCTAAAAACTGTTTCTTAATTTCCTTAAATAACCTCTAGCATTCTTCTATTTACTTAAATAGTACATCCTTCCTTATAAGCTTTATAATTAGTTTAGTAAAGTGTAACTATCTAACTATAAACTTCCTACAGAAATTCGCTAGTCCGTTAAATTATTAGATGTTAGTAACGTTCTTTAGTATAGGCCACTCCTTAATCTATTTAACCTTTACTAGGTCTAGCCCTATTTTTTTAGGTTTAATAACGAACCCTAAGAAGTCGGTCTTTCTAGTATAAAATTCGCATTTCCTTATTTTTATAAAAAGGTGGTTTTCAGCTAGTCGCCTCAAGACTTCGTGTATATGCTATATATATTCTTCTTCTATTTCTAAAAACACTAAGATATTATCTAGATAGGTAAATATAAAGATGTCTAAGTGTTCCCTAAGCACAGTGTTAATCTAGTTTTAGAATACCGCTAGTGCATTAGTAAGCCTAAACAGCATTACTAGGTATTCGTATAAGCTATATTAAGTTTAAAAAGCCGTCTTCTACTTATACCCTTCCTTAACCCTAATTTAATAATAGGCGTTAGCTATGTCCAACTTCGTAAATATAGTAGCCTTTCTTATCCTATCCTGCATTTCATCTATACAAGGTAAAGGGTATTAATTCTTTATCGTTATAGCGTTGGTTTTTCTATAGTTAATATAATATTATTTATTTTTAACCCCTTTCTTGTCTACAAAGGTCGTCCTATATAATATTAATAACTTAGATAGGCGTATCTATTGTTTCTTAAGTGCTATATTAATATACTCTTATTTAATCTTTAACTCTTCTTTAGATTTCCTATAAATAGGTCCTTATCTAGTAGTTTTGCCTTCTTTTAACTAAATTTCAATATCCTATTCTTTATATTCTAGGAGGTAACCTTTTAATTCCTAGAGTAGTTTCTCCCATTTCTTATATTCTTTAGGAAACTTCCTAACGCAAGTCTTAATGTTTACTTTCAGCCTTTCGTTTTAGTATCTAATTTCTCCTATTTGCTAGTTTATGTCTAGGTTTATTATTTTTAACTATAGCATTTCTAGGATTACGTCTTATTTGTTGTTAATTTAGGTTATATCTATTATAGTATTATAAAGTTCTAATCTTTCTAGAATAAGTGTTAAGGGCTTTATCTTAAATTGTATTAGCTTCTAGAATAGGTTCCCTTTAATAGTGTAGAGCTGTCTAGGGTACTTCTTTATAGTATATTTTATTACTTATTCCTCCACAAATACTTTTAAAATAAAGTTTTATGTTACTCTGCTGTTAATTATAATTTAAATTCTTTTCTTTTAGTAAACTCTATCCGTTATTACGTATAGGCCTATGTTCCCTTATACCTTCTCTAGTTTTAGCTAATACATTATTCTCTTCTTTTACTTAATATATTTAGCGCATTTATTAAATATGCATTTATACTATAGTCTTCCTATTACATATAGTATTAGTAGATTTAGTCCTAGCTCTATTATTAGGTGTCCTTTCTATCTAGATACTAGATGCCACCTATAAACCTCTTCTATAGTAATGGCTTCATCTAGGTTGTGTCTAATTTTTCGCATAGGCTATGCTTTATATTTCTTTTTTAGGGTTTCGTATATTCTACAGCTTACTTTAATGCATAACACCTAAGCCACCTTATAGTATACAGGATGCTTCCTTTAGATCCTAACATTATCCCCTTTCTAGTACGTGTTATTATTTAGTTTATCTTTAACTACTATATAGTATTTAATAATCTTTCTTAGCGTGTAGGCGTTATTAATCTAGTCTATTTTTTTAGAGAGTTGCCTCTATTCTTATTAATCTAGTATATCTATTACTACTATAAATTTATTCTCTACCTAGTTTTAGAATAATGTAAACCTCGTGTTTATAGAGTAATAAATCTTCTATTATTCGTATACCTCTTTAATTATTATTATATATTTGCTTTTTTCTATAAATCTCCACTTGGATTCTAGTTCTTTATTGTTATCTGTACTCTAGTTTCCTAGGATTAGGGTATATTCTACGTCCTTTAATTATTATTTCGGCTTACGCCATTCTTTTATTTCTATACTCTTAGCTTTAGAAAAGCTTTTATTTTCTATTATAGCTAATAGTATTAGTATAGGGTATTTAATAGTGTCTTCTAACTCTATATTAATCTCTTTTTTAGATTCTACCTATTCGCGGGTTCTATTCTTGCTTACTACCATTTTCCCACGTGTTCCCTTTAGAAACTAGCTATTCCCTTATTTAGCTTTAATGTGTACTAGGTAGTCGTCTTTATAGTAATAAGTCTAGTATAGTCTAGCGTATTTACTATTTGCCGCGATCTTTTCTTTAGATCCTTCCTTTTTAGGCTTTTTATCTTTAAAAGTCTTATTCTAGTTTTCCTTTTTTTTACTATAATATTCCTTAGTAAAATGTCTTTTCTTTCTATAGTTATAGTATTTAAGGTCTTTCTTCCTTTTATCCTATTTAGGGCTATTCTTACTTCTATAGTCCTTAGCGTAGTAACCTTTCTTACTATAATTAAAGCATTTAAAGTCCTTCTTCTTAGACTTCTCGTCCTTATTTATATTAAAAATTATAGAATCTCCCTAGTCCTAGTTATTCCAGTTATACTTAGGCTAATTCTGTCGCTACTAGTGTAGCCTGTTATTAATTATTATTACCTGTTTCTTTAAGGCATTAAGAGTCGTTAGTTCCTCTATATAAATTATCTTATATTAGATGTCTAACTTAAGTCCCTTATAGAACCTATCTATAAGTAACTTCTTATTCTAGTTAGTATTTATTAAAAGCTACTTAAAGGTTAAAATATAGTCTAGCAATCCTTTAGTTTATTTAAGCTAAAGGAATAGCTTTATAGACCTTTTCTTAACGTTCTTATCTTTAAAGGCGCTTTTTAGTTTCTAAACAAAGTATTTATAGTTACTAAAAATAGCTATAGTTTCTACCTTCTATTTATCTACTGCGTTTATTTAGTAATCTGTGTTATAAGGTTTAAACTAGTTAGTTGCCTTATTCTTAAAATGTGCCAATATATACTATACTTTCTATATTTTAGTCTTAATTTATATATCTAGGTTAAGATGTAGAGCAGCCGTCAAGAGGAATCCTTTAAGCTTACTACAGATTCCGTCAAACTTCTTAAGTTCTAGTAACTTAATAGGTTTCCTAGTTACTTAGTTCTTAAGTTATATAAGAATGTCTAAATTAACTCCTTATCTAAAATTAAGTGTCTTAATTTATACTTTATTCTAAATTAAATAGTCCTAGAGTTCCTTATTCTAAATTAGGAGCGCTTAAATCGCTTATTTTAGTTCTTTCTTTTCTACATTAAACTTATTAACTATTGCTTTAAGCTTAGCTATATTAGTAGCATCTAAGCTATACGCTAACATAGGAGTTTTTCTATAGTGTTGTCCTATAGACATTATTTTAGCTTAGACCGTACGCTACTTACGCTTTAGCTCTTCTAAGACTTAATTATTAAAATATTAAGGACCTACTTTAGCCTTAGATAGGTTACTAGGGTTAGCGTAAAGGGGGAGTAATAAAAGTACAATATTACGTAGATAGGTGGTAGTAGGTAACTATTAATAGGCACGATGCAATATAGATTTTAAATAATAGATGTTAAAAGCAAAGTAGCTCTTTAGTTAAAAAATTAAATTAATAATAAGAACTATCTAATAAGTGTAATATGTGCTTACTATATACTAAAGGAATCTTCTTACTCTATTACTCTATAGCTCTATAGCTCTATTAGTATAGAAACAACAGAGCGCAGAGTTATAAAGCTGTTACGTGACCTTCTTATCACGTGTCTATATTATAGTCTACTTTAGGTCTAAGATTCTAGTCCTTGTCTATATCGTGCCACTTATAGTAATTATTAAAATTACACTTATTATAAGTACCAAGAGTAATTCTGTAAGGCATAGCCGTAACACTTCTAAGCCTTATAAAGAAGTTATAAAGCTAAAATAATACTATTCTATAAAAATTTAAAATAATAAAAGCTTAAGGTTAGCGCTATAGGAAGTAAAGTCTATTACTATATAAAAAAAGGCACTATATAAATTAGGCTTAGAGGTAATAATATAAACGTAATTTTTAGAAAAGGGTAAATTATAGGCACTTAGTATTAGTTATTATAGACTAATTTTATAGAATTATAATAATATTTATTATATATATAGGTTTTTTAGTTAGCAAAAGTTAAAGTACTAATAGTTTGTCTAGTTATATAGGGTGTCTAGTAACCTATTAATAGATGTTATATAAATTAAGAGTTTATATAAAGTTCTAGTTTCTATAAAGTCTTTATTTCTATAAAATCCTTATTTATATAATACTCTAGTTTATATAAAGTTCTTATTTATATAATGCCCTAGTTTATATAAAGTCTTTAATTATATAATACCTTAGTTTATATAAAGTCCTTAATTATATAAAGTCCTAGTTTATATAAAGCCCTAGTTTATATAAAGCCTTAGTTTATATAAAGTCCTTATTTATATAAGGCCTTAGTTTATATAAAGTCTTTATTTATATAAAGTTCTAGTTTATATAAAGTCCTAGTTTACATAAAGTTTTAGTTTATATAAAGTCCTAATTTACCTTAAAGAGGCTTAGCGGGATAAGGAGAGTAAAATTTTACTTTTTTTTATCCCGCTAGCCTAAAAGAGAAAAAAGGTGTAATATATAGAGGCCTATAATTTATAACTCCTATAAGGTATATTACGTAAGTCTAAGATATATACTCTATTTATATAAAAAGCAGACTGCTTTTCCTATATATAATACGTAGTATAATAGCTAATATAGAAAATGTACTTAGTCTAGTTTAGGTAAGAGCTACGCGCGTTGTTTCTAGTTAGAGCTAATAATATAAGCTCTACGTAGAGAATTAGTAAAAAAAATATAGTTTAGCAGCCGTAGAGTTGTATAAATTAGTTTAGTTAATTAGAATATAGATATAAGATGTAAGAAAAATACTCCGCCGTGCGTTGAAACGCGACTTCTATAGTAAATTTTAAGGCAGATCCTAAGTTTACTTTACGTAATAGGGTTGTTAAGCGCGCGCCTATATTTAGTATAAAGCCCTAACTTAGAATGCCGGGTCTAGAATTATGTAATTTTTAGTCTATTTTAGGTTACGAACCCTTACTACAGTAGGGGGTCAAGAAAAAAGAGTAATCTTTTTTATCTACTTTTTTAAATAGCTATAACTTTTG